>PQMF01000095.1:0-87702 GCA_003004485.1 Aspergillaceae sp. MA 6039 | reverse complement strand
AGGAGGAGGAGGAGGAGGAGGAAGAACATGGGGATTATTCAGAAGCCGCTGCAGCCGAAGAACGCTCCGTTGATCGAAAAGTGGACATGACTCCGCAGTTTTCGCGAAACGCCAATCCCGATGTTCAGGGATCGACCTGGTTCCGGCGTCTCGTTAGTCTAACGCCCGGATGGCTTAGGGCCCCGACGAGAAATTCTCCCATGCAACAACACAGTCATGTGAGCGATGCAAATAGCGAGCATATGACCAACGCTGAACTTGGGGAGGATGCAGATGCAGGTGCAGACCCATATTCCAATGAGGAGGACCCGGAACAAATGAAGAGCCAAGATATGGAGCAGGCGTTCCGGGCGTCTCGAAGATTCACGGAGTGGCGGCAACAGCACGAACCCCAGAGTTCCCCTGATTTGCGCGCGGGCCAGCACTTTTCTCCGCCGGGGAATGAAGAACGGTACGAAAGCAGTCCTGCGCATCCCAGGCCAGCACCACTTTCCGTGTCGGGGTACTTTACCGACGAGCACTACGCGGTACTCCGTCGTCTGTACCGGCTGGCCAAGCGCTCCCCAGACCGCTTCCCTTTCTTACCCGCCCCCGGACGCAGCGAGATCATAGGCGACTGGATCTGGACCTCAGACGGCCGTCATGGGGTCCCTGTTACCGAAGGGCAGTTTGCCGTGATTGACCGGTTTGTCCGGGAATTGTCAACGAGCAACATTCGAAGTGGCGGGACGGGCCAGATCGGCTGGACGGAGGCTGATTTGCACCGTCGACTAATCAGTGTGATTATTGGGGAGCAGGTCAGAGCGGAGAGAAAAGCAAGCATGCGTGAAAGCGAGGTGTAATGTACTTTTTTCTTTGCCTTGGTATCGATGCCTGTCTGTCTACCTTGAGACGTGGCGGGTGTTTTGAGTTTTGCCGGAGCTTGTTTATTTCTCTTCCTCCCCGAGCTGGGCGAGAGTTTCTCTTTTCTTTTCTTTTTCTTTTTCTTCTTGATGGTCTGTTCTGTATACCCTTTCGAGGTGTGGGGGACCGGCACACTACTCCGGAGTAATCACTGGATGCGTCTGTATTGCTTTTTCTTCGTTTTGTACAGGTTCTTTGTTATTGGCGTGGGGATATTATTGGACTCCTATTATCATTTTGGGTATGATATTCCGGCGTCATTATTAGGTACAGAGCACGGTTTGCATTCGTATATTTGCATATTGGATTTCGATCTTTTTTTTCCTTCTTCTTGTTACTATGGATTTCTTTCCGTCTGATCTGCCGTGTATAGCACCTGAAGTTATCACAAACGACACGTAATTAGACCCATTAAGTGTCGTACATGGAGAACCGAAGAGTTTGATCCACGATACATGGTTCCCAGGAAGTTGCTCATTCAATGTAGCCAACCAACACCAACAGCAGCAGGCCTTGAACGGTAGCCCTAGCACCATCTATCCATTGCCGCCACGTTTTCCAATACGCACCGCATCCTGCATCAAAGGACTTGTCGGGCATATGTACCATTGTCGTCATCATCATCACCTGCCGGTGTTTACCCTGTCTGTCTATCTGTCTGTAAAACGAGAAGCTAACAGGGGACCACGTAGCCAAGCATTTAACTAGCTGGCTGGGATAGATACTTATAAACGACCGGGCTCCTTTTACTCTTTCTTATTTTACGGTCACTTGGTGCATCTCCCTACCTGTCTGCCTACCTACCAGAACGATCTATACGCCAACCTACCGAGATACTACGGCGACAGAAAGAAACTACCAAAATGCGCGTGAGCCACCGAATGAGACACATACTCAGCATCCCCTTCAACAACAATAAACGACCCAGTCGGACAGATCCCACCAGTCCCGAAACAGCAACAACAACAACAACAACAACAACCACCGGCTGGAAAGAAAGAGACATCACCACCGCCGCCGTTATCAACGACGACGACTACGATATCAACAACGACAACGCCGTGCACATCGAAGTCGGAGACCTCATGGACTCCAAGTCCTCGTCTACCCCCGAGAGCGACAATGACAGCTGTGCCTCCTCTGCCTCTGATTTCGAAGACAACACCACCGTCACCGCTGCCACAAAGATAACGAGCAACAACAATGGCAATCGCAATGGTAAACGTCGACAAGTCCGCATCATCACCTGGCATCTAGGCGATACCGCGATCCCTCCGGGCTGCTGTCGCTGGACGCTAGAGCAAGAGCGCGAACTCCAAATCGCGGAGCAGGAATTGGCGCGGTGTCAGAGGGCGTGGAGTTCGGAGCAGGAGGTTTGGTTGGCTTATGTATGCGCTTCTCACTCACTCACTCACGCGCTCGTGCGCCCTTTACTCCGTATCTGTATCTTCGAAACAGAAGAGTTGGGGTCTGACAACAACACAGATCAAAACCCTAAACGACGAAAAAGAAGCTCACCTAGACTTTCTCCATCTCCGTGCGAAACAGCAGGCAGAGGAACGGGTGCATTTCCGGAAGGCATGGAGTCGCCGGCGATCGAGTGAGCAGGATAGAGAGGGATCAGGGTTCGAGGCTGAAGCAAGTGATGATGCTGCTGGGAATGCGTATGGGTTATGGAGGACACAGAGTCGGCTGAGGAGGTTACGCAGGTTTTCGTGATAGGATGCAGCATAGTAATATTGAGATACTCTGGAGTAGATAAGATTAGATTGGTTCTTGGATAACCATGGTTATAGATTCGTCTCCACATGTTCAAACTTAGTACAACGCAAGGCAGCTATGCTCACTCACACAGATACGGGAATAAATGGCTCCGTCCCTTGTACTACGAATATCGTGGCAAATGGCGAACGGCATCTATTGTGGAATCTGTTTTCATTCTGCACAATAACTGAATTGATTCATACTGGCAAACGAATATCCATGGCCCTCGTGATCATAAGACATAGCATACAAGTAACGAAGAAGGAACGTAATGACCGTCATTTTTATCATCGCTTCCGTACTCCAAAGCCGGTTAGAGCCAGGCGGCAACGACACCAACCAGGGCGCATAGCACCAAAGACACTTGCGCAACATGGTCAGAGCCACTATCTTTGGTTGTAGCTGGGGCTGCTATTCCGGTGGTGGTGGCAGAAGGCCTTCCACGGGTACCCGAGGTGGTTTTTCCTGCCTGTGAAGTCGACGACGGAATGGTCGTGCCACTCTGCGTCTTGCTATATTTCTGGCCCAGAGTAGGAAGAGGTGAGTTGGGATCCACTGCCCAGCCGCCTGGAGTGGACGATGGGCATTGTGCTGGCGAAATGGTCGTGGTAAACTTCGCATAGTCAGAAAGGCGCACACCCGTGGGATTAAGTGTTGCCCATTGGCTCTTGAGGTTGTCGAATTCCGGAGAGACGGGCGTCGGAGTGCCTTTTCGAGTGAAGCCGTCCTCAATGTTGGTATTCGTCGGGGCAGCATCATGACCAGAAGGGCCATAGCTGATCAAACCGTAGTCGTTGGTCTCCTGGATCCATTCGTACACAATCGAGCCCGACCAGGTACCAGACATTTCGGAGCCAAAGATAGCTTTTTGGTCCTCGAACGTGCGGGGACGGACAGCGTTGCAGCCAGTTTCAGAGAAAAAGATAGGAATGGGATAGTCCGTGGCGCTCTGCTGAAGCTTGTTGTACCCAGATTGAAGATAACCCGAGGGACCACACCATTCATATGCATTCAGTCCGAAGAAGTCCAGACGATCCGCGGGTTCCTTGCCGCACGCCAGGTAGTACTGAAGCATAGGGCGTAACTCAGCAATATCCGCAGCGGAATATCCAACGGGAATCGGACGGTATCCTTTGAATTCACGGTAGGCCTTGATATCACGAGCAGCAGCCAAGATAAAGGGGGCCGCAGCAGATCCCTCTCTAGTAGTAATGACTTCGTTCCCAACGAAGACGCCTGCAGTGTTGTCGTACTTTTGGAATTCATCGAGAACGGCCTTGAACCGGTTGAACTGTGTTTCGGTCCACTCGGGGTGTGTCTGGACGACGACATTAGAGTGCTTTCATTGGCTTCTACATGTGGTAACAACTCACCTGCTCAATCTGAGTGTCGAATGTATCCAGATCGACGAAGAGGTAGATGCCCGCCTTCGCAAAAGCATCCATACAGCCTTTGTGGTCAGCATGTGGGTCGACGTGGTAGACACGGATGCTATTGACCCCCAACTCAGTCATTTGAGAAATGTCGCGCTTGCACTGCTCCGTGTCGATGAGAGGGTCTTGCGGGACGAGCTGGTAGGCAATGCCTTGGCTGGTCAGAGAGGGTCCATTTCATCTTAAGTAGAATACGCCTACCCTTCATATAGTACTGGCTGCCATTGTCATAAAAGAACTTGGATCCCACAGCACTGATCTTGTCGACAGCAGCATGAGCCGTCAAGGCATGAAGACCCCCCAGCAGCAGGGAGGCTGCAGACCAGGATGACGAGAGGCGCATGGTGAAGACACCACAGTCCAGATGACAGGTGCAGAAGTACGATGCAGGTAAGTAATGTGGGGGATAACTTTGCTGTGTATCAGAGGATGAGGTGAAGAAGGAAGTATGGGGAGATGAAGAAGAGAAGAGAGGAATGAGAGAAAAAAATAGCGCTGTATTATTTGGGATACACTGGGAAGATGGCCGGGGAGTTCCTGATTAGGAAGGCCCATACAACGTGGATGTTGAACCGGCAGGAACGACGTGAAGAACAGTCGGGGCGACTTCATGTGGTACAGAAAGAGTATTCTGGAGTACAGCTAGAGTACAACAAGCCTAAACATGTCATTTTTGTGCCTCCATCTCCATCTGACCCGGAGATGAAGTTGCAACGCACGGTTTTTGGGCGGAGGAGGGTTCCGTGCGTACATTCCTGTCATTTAGAATGAGGGATAGGTTTGAAAAATAGCGAGCAAGACAGGGAGAATGCTAGGGACTATCTATGGATAACTGTTGGAGGGGCAACATGAATGTTTCATGTTGTGGCACTCTACATTTGGATTGTATTCAACATATAATTATTATGACCCAGCGGAACATATGGGAGGCATATGCTTGCCCTAGGTCTGGAGCGGTTTCATATAAGGGTAAACGTCAAGACCGTTACAGTGGCAAAATAATAGCACCGCACATTGTAATATAGGAGAAACATCATGTTATTGCCATTTAAGATTATTATTATTATTACTATTCAGTAGGGAATAACTAGTATCAAGGGGAGGATTGCTAGGACATTAAGGCATTTTGTTGCCGTAGCAGAGTCACCTGATATTCATTCCTGAGGCATTAATCAGGTACTATCGTTCCTGCCCTATCCCCTCGCTCATACTCTACAAGTATATTGGCGGTGGGCCAGTCCGTAAAGAACTCCCTGAAGCGGAGCGATCTTCACGCAGCAAATGGTGCCATACGAAAAACCTGATCGATCTGCTGGATTCTTGTTCCCAGCCCAGGAAACAAAGTATTATAATAATATGGACCTTGGAGTATTTCCATCTCACCCTGGGAATGCATTGGGCCCCTAGATCGCCCTGATCTTACTCCTGAGTATATTTAGATCTGGCAACAACAATAGTAAAATAACCAAAACAAGCATCGGGAAAATAAGGGCCCAACACACCCAAAGCCCACGCGAAAAGACCCGATCGAGACCGGCCAGTGGGGCTGCAGCGCTCGTAAGTCCCTGGGCCCCACCTCCAAACCAAAATTATCAAGTGATGATCCTCCAATAGCGTTGCTTCCAGGCGTCTTCTCCTAATTTCTGGCCCCCGCTACTGTGGCTGTTTTGGGATTAGCGTCCTGTAAAGTGGGCCGGGTTTGTCCCCGGCTGGGCAACAAAGACCGCTCTATCTCGACGAAACAGGAAAGCCATGGCTGCAGCCACAGCACGCTAAGCCCTAATGGGAGCCAGGGACGGTAATACGACTGTCACACCGGGCGTACTCTGTACTCTGTCGATAGATTCATTTCCGCTGAAACGCAGCCCGTGTAATGATCGGCGCGGCTTGCGTGGATGACGTGCCTCACATGATATTCGCTTCCAGCTCTTCGCTGGCTTTAAATCTCCCCCTGTTCGCTCTCCTCCCAACAACGGTTCTGCAGCATACTCGGTATACACATACAGACACATATGTGCGTATATCGACTTTCGTTCATCACCACTGCCGTTCGCTTGCTATCTTCCCACTGCTGCTCTCCAGACCATGCGTGTCGTGGTTCTCCTCGCGTTGAACGGCTTCTTCTCATCCCTATATCTTGCTCGTCTGTGATTGGTCCGACGAGTTGCCTATTTCGGCTTCAGTCCTAGACGTCACCATATTCTACTACATTCTACTACTGCAATCGTCATTCGTTCGTTCGTCGTGTTGATATAAAAGCGACTCTGGGAGGCTTTTACGTGATTTTTACTGGATTCAACGAGTTCAACAGCGTCAACATGCCTGGAGACTACATCATGTCGCCGTTCCGGATCTCCAGTAAGAGCCTGGCCGATCTGGTGCGTAACAACGCCTTTATCGCCGTGAAAGAACATCTGAGACGGCAGGAATTGGGAATGAATGCCCCAAGGTAAGAAACAAAAAGTCCTCTGCACGGGTAACTACGCTCGATTCTGACTGGTATGTGTCTAGCTTCTGCACTGTGCATCGCCATGCATGCTCCCACGAGAGCCAAGAAACTTTCCGTCTTCACCGCGACATTATCCACACATTGCTTCTTCCGATGTTCCTTCTGCACAGTCAAGCGTCGCGTATTGCGTCGAATGTGCTGCCCAGCCAGCGGGCCGCAGAGCCAGAACGTGCTTTCCGAGGTGACGCCCGGAGCGCATATTCCTGGCTGCACTGCGTACTGAGCGAGGAACACGACTGGTACCTGACGGAGCGATGCCCGGCTTGCATCGTCCTGCACGTGATGCACTCCGAACCCACGATCCGCTTTATCGCGGTCGCCTGTCTTCTTTCCGACCATCTGCAGGGCCACGACGTTCCGCACGGCAAGAGACGGCTACCGTCTTTCGACTTCTGGCTCAAGGCCTTGGAGACCGCTGTGCGCGAGGATGCTTTCTGGGGCGACGACTTCTGGCCAGACATCGAACACCGCTCGCACAGTCTGACTGACGGTGTCAAGCAGCTGGCTTTGCAGTGCTTGGAACTGCAGTCATCCGCGGACAGCCATTCTCACTCGGAGGAGACTGCCAACAACGACGAAAGCCACCTCGAAACATTGCGCCAGTCCAATTGTACCTGGAAGCAAGTCAAGGTGCCCGGGGAGGAGCAGAAGCGGCTGTCCAAGATGACCAACTGCTACCTGCAATCCCGCGGTCATCACCAACGCTTCCACGTTCGCAGTGCCGAGTCACGGAGAAGGACCATGACTTGAACCGTTGTGTGTGCAGGGTCTTTCTGATCTTGCTTGGATACTCTACTTAGTCGCCCACCATTGGCAACCTTCCTGAACGAGTCAAGAACCGTAGCATGGCCTTGATCATCCTTGTCGGGAACGAGGAGGCACCCCACAACCTTCCTTCGACTAGCGTCGACTGGACCGATTCACTCTGGTGTCTCTCATCCCCAAGGTTCCACGCGACCCCCGATGATCGCTTATGTCATCGACTCCAGCAACGGTCACAATCGCCATGCTGGAAACTGCTATTCCAGAGGATGGAAGTAGCGTCGCGTGGACCTAAAAGGGATCTCTCTCCGGGGGAGATCTGGGATGAGCATTGACTGTAAAAGGTCATCGGGAACCTGTCATATGAGATATTGATGAGATGACAAAAGAATTATCACTGTAACTATATATATACAACCTATTGTTTAATCATAATAACCACATTATACAAAAACATCATTGTTCATGGCTTTCATTCACGTACGACCACTGTAAATATGCCTACTCTTGGCAGCTGTTGGTACCTGGTCCATGCAAGTGGCGAGGGCATTCCCTCCACATCACAAAGACAGGGATCATGAATTTCAACCCAGCCCAGCACACCGCATCAGCACTTACAAAAGTCGCCCTTATTTTGGGTTTAGTTAGCGTTATCCCGGCGATCGCCCCGTTCGTTTCCGATTTAGCGTTTCTCTTCCGTACACCGGAGTTGGTGTAAAGACTGCCGAAATGGCCGGTGAGATGGGCGAAAACCGGCATATTTCTTTACCTCCGTGCCTGATACTACCCCAGCATTCACCCGTCTCCAAAGGATGATCAATCGAAATTGCCTACCTCCCAGGCCTCTCCGGCCAATGTTTTTGGGAAGGAGAAACCGTACTCAATGCACTAGCGGTCCGGCACAGAGAGAGAAGGAGGGCGAGGGGTTGTCGTGGGCGGATATTCAGTACAGCGTTTATAGGCAAGTCACACTCCCTGTAGCTGTAGCCAGACTAGTCCGCTAGTGGAACAGACAGAAACATCAGTAAGCCCTTCGAAGTCGCCACGTCTTCAGAAGGAGAGCCATTCGCGGTTGGAGCGCGCAATGGAGAACTATGCTAAGTCTAGCGGCAGTTCTCCTAAGTCTAGCGACCAGCTGAGCCATGTCACAAGCCTCTTTCCGTCGGACGCTATTGTCAGTATGTATCCCACAGATGGACGAAAGCTCCCCCAAATGTAAATGTATACTGTGGAACTCCTCCTGGCAGATGTAGTTGCGCCAACCGTCAAGGCCCCATGTACCCCGTCATCAGGGACAGAAAGTAGAGTCCAATACCAAAGGGCAGCACCTTAGCTAATGACTAGTCCACGATACTTATAAATTTCAGAGTCTTTCCATGGGTTAGAATATTTGTTTTAGAAGGGTCATTGTGAGTTAGAACTTGGGGGAATCCATGACTAAAGAAGGTTGGGAGACTGCGTCTCACCTTGCAGATTGTCTCTCCAGGAAGAATAGATGATGATGTGTGTCTAAGCCTGTGATAGATTCCGGCACGGCGCTCTTCCAGTAGCTTGGAGTTGACAGGCTGTGGCATCCACCAGCATCTAGCAAAGTATCTATCCAGTCAGTGTGATGCAGACATGTAACATGCTCTAGCACAGAGTGACATAGAAAAAGCCATGTTACTGAGCCGGATGCTTGACAGAGCAAGTGTGTCTTGCCTCATCTTCCGGAGCCCTATTCAGCTTAGGACTGGGTGTTCTACATGACAGGCAACAGGGCAAACATAACAAAGGACTTAGAATATCCCCAAGAAAACAGTGACATAGCAGAATGCGGGTACAGACCACCACCCCTTGTATGGTGTGCCCAGCACTGTAAGCATCGCTTCTCGATCCCCATACATTCTATCAGTCTGTTCATTTTCGTGATTTTGGCCTTCCTGTAGCTCTGGCGTTTGGGGGAGCTCATTTCCCAGCGCAAGTCATCGTCGAAGGACCAGCGCCAGACGGACCGGTTCCTGTCTCTACCTGGATGGGTGAAACTCACTTTGAGGATCCTGTCTGTGGTGGCTAAGCTGGCCTTGGTTGGGATGATTGTGGTCTATGTCTGGAATATGTTTTCATGGGCTATTTTAAACTCATTGGGCTAGAACTTTGGTCAGCTCATTTCTGTGCCTATTTGGGCGCTGGTCATTTTGAAATACTTTCACTGGTCTTTTTTTTTTTTTTGGCCCTTTTTGCCTCTCTTTACTTTATTTTATTTTATTTTTTAAACCACCTTTGGACTCTACTGACGGCTCTAGCCGACCAAAAACTATTCTGCCACCCGCATCCGAACCCCGTACAAGATAAACAATATGGGATATAACTTAAGACATCGTTCAACCGAGAAGACAGCGATGCCGGGCTCGGCGAAAACACTACAACAGCTTCCAGTACAAGCCCACCTACCCCATTATTTTATTCCTTCTATTTCGAACCGATACTGTAGAGCCACCGGCCAGTCGCAGAGATGTGGAAATTACAGGACCCATACGTTTTGAGGCCGTCTAACCGAGAACTAGAGAGATGAGAGGCGAGAGGGGAAAAAGCAGATGGGTGATAATTCGCGACATCCGGTTGTACCGGCTCTGTATCACTCAGTTGTGCTGTTGGCCGGCCAGACGTTGCAGTCACACTGTTCACTGGTTCGTTGACCGTGACAGTTGAGACCTGTGACACTACTGCAGGATGAGCAATGATCTACTGGCCTTTGAAACATGAACATACGATTAGATTTACATAACAGATCTTAAGTAACAGCAGCCAAACTATATCCAAGTTGAGCGATCTTATACAAGACCAGTATACACCTGCATCTCTTATCGACCACGCAAGACAATCAACATTCAACAGAATCTCAATCTATCTCATACTGGCCATGAAACCGAACCAGTTTCGCCGGGATGGTACGCATTATCTCTACATGAGACAACAAAGCATCCCATGGACCATGTATGTACCAGAAGGGAACAGACTGGGCTGGCTGGCCCTTTGGGAAAGAGCGAGGGAGCGAGCGAGTAATATCTCTCGAGTCAATCCAATGGATGTTTCGAGAGTGCGAGTACTGAGGCGATAGAAAGTCGAGTTTCCATGGTCCTGGAAAACAGTCAGGAAGGGTCTGGGCCAAGAACGAACCAAGCCATGGTTCTGGAAACAGATATTTCCTTCCTCGACGTCATCTGCCTACGGATGGATGCAGCACCGGCCGCGAAGAGGCCTGGCTGGGACTGTGGTCCGGAGCGGATGACTAAGGCAACCACTGGCCTGGAACCGTCACTGACCTCGTAAGTGGGGCAGGCTGGAGCCAATGGAGAGGCAGTAGGTGGGGCAATCGGTCTGGACCGGGCGATGGGAGTTTTCTTTTCTTTTTCTGTTGGTGCCAGAAGGAATGCTGCCAGATAATAGTGCACTGACCATGACAGACTATGGCAGACCGCACAGTATAGGGGGGATATAGCGTGGAGTACAACTATTCAGATGATACAGAATGGACAGATGTCGGGTTCATTACTTTGGCTAGAAGAGATGATAATGAACAAGTCAGATCCACGGGACAGGCTGGTCTAGACGGTCTCGAAGCGATCCTTGGGCCCTGCTTTGGGCTGGCGGTCGGCTCCATTTGCCCAGCGTCATTCCATCATCTTTAACCGGTTCATTTCACTCTTTCCTTCTCTCCTCTTTCCTTCCTTACTCTTCTCTTCTACGCTTTATCTCCTCTCTCTTGTCCTCAACTCTATTCAACTCGACTCTTGCTCTTCCTCCCTCCTCATTTCTGTCTCAGTTTTATTTCGTGTCATCTCGAAACATTCCCGAGTCCTGCGCCCGTGCCGTTGCTACATTAACCTTCTCCGCTATAACAAGCCTTTGACTCTTTTTCAAATATCGTCCTTCTATCAAAGTCGAACTGTCCCATGGCTTATTGACCTGGTCCTTATTGTCCCATCGCATCGCTTCTTTCTCCACACAAATCCCCGCGAAATAATCGAATGCATCCTTTGCAGTGCCATGGCCCTTATCGACCCGTCTCTATGCTCTCTGACCCCCCAGTCACCTCTTCTTCTGCTTATTCTTCTCCCTCTTCTTGTTCGCCATCCTCCACAGGTTACCTGTCGTCTGATGTGCGGCTGGAAACCGCTTGTTCCCCTGTGACCTTGTCCTCTCCATCTGCTCTCTCTTCGTCTGAACGCTCGACTTCGCCATCTTTTCAACAGCTGCAACAAGAGGCGTCGTCGCCAGGAAACAGAAAATATCTCAAGCGCCGTGCCTCCCAGGGTTCGGTTCCCGGTAAACCATCGTCCGTCTCGCGCTTTTTGTCCCGGAACCCCGCGGCAGCAAACAACGGTACAACAAACATAGGCAGAAGTGCAAGCGCCAGTGCGGAATCAGGTGTTAGTGCGGCTAGAACCCAGTCGGTTGATTCGCCACTTCGTCTATCTACCACAACTGCTCCCTCCCGGCCAGAATCTGTCTGGCAGGGCGAATACCCGTCGGCGCTCCCGCCAACTCCTCCAGAAGATAACGACGACGCTTCTGTGGGCTGGAACACCAACAACGCCATGTTACTCCTCGAGCCACAGCTCAACCAGGGCCAGGGGCCCTTAAATGCGAGGGCCGCTCCGACGGTGGATGGGATTAGCAGTCCGTCGGATCAGCTGTCCAGTGCTGCTGACAGCCCAGGTTCTAATGATATGGAATGTGACTACAACACATGGTTGGAGAATGGGATCGAGGCTGCTAGTAGGTCTTTTTCATCTTTCCATGGTTCCGCTAATGGTTGATATGCTAACGAGTATGATAGTTTCGGCGCTGCCGTACTCGCACACTGGTGGGGAAACCGTCAGGCTTGTTTCTCAGACCCTTCCCTATCCGCGGGCAGCGGATAAATCGGTTGTGCTTCCGACGCACGACAGCGTGTTCTCTGCTATGGTACAAGCGGTCCAGAACCGTTTACGGCAGTGCAAATCGCCGTATATCAACATTACCCACGCTGTTCCCGAACAATTCAGTCTCTCAAACCTACCCACCTCCCCGCCTAGTACCCCGTTGTCTCCCGGCAAGGAATACTTCAACTCCACGGTATTTGCTAATGCGGCCGTGGTGTCTACGTACCACGACTTCCGGGGGCCTACTCTTCAGATGCAGGCATTATACATGCCCATGCCAGTAGTACCGCCACACACCGTCCAACTCTCGGTTTTGGAGCGGTATTTGCCTCCGTCGTCTGCACAAGAGTACAGGGACCTCTTCTCGCCCAACCGTCCCTCGTACCTGGTTGACCGGATGTATGAGCTCTCTCCTGACCACGGCTCGCTATTATTCATTTACCCAACAAAACGTGGCGGCGCGACTTTCAAATCGCAGTACCTTGGTCCCATCCTCGATCCCCTCCTGCGACAGCTTGTGGTGGTCAACGAATTGTCAGCCGACGTATCGCGGTACCTAGGTAAACTTGCTTCCGTCTCGCAAATGGATGACTTCGAGACCATGAAGACGAACATTTCTCAGCTTTGCGAGACACTCAGCTCACCGTCCTCGCACTTCACCGTCACTGATGCCCGCAAGGGCGACGCCCATCTAGACCGCAACCTGTGGACTGAATGGTTCATCCACCAAGAGAAAGCCCGGATGAAAGAAGTCCTCAGCTTGTACTGGCAAAATGGTCGACGCTTGCCCGTTAACAAGACCAGTACCTCTTCCACCATGCCGTCAAATTTCCGCCTGGCGGATAAGGAAGTCACCTCAGCGATGCTGCTGGGTGATATCCTGGATGGGATTCGGAGACGGCCGTATGGAGAGGAGAATGAGCATCAGGATGGGGTTGAATTGGGTGTTTTTGTTATACGTCGGTCGAGGTAATGTGCGATGGTTTTTTTTTTTTTTTTTTTTTTTCTTTTTTCTTTGATTTCCGGGGTTACTTTGCTTTATCTATTGCTTTTGGGGAAATGATGGCGTCCATGGTGTTGTGTTGCGTTAACACAGTGAGGGATTCAATTTTTTTCCTTTCGAATCCATCTCCTGGCGGGATGGATCCAAACGCCCTGACATGATTCTGCATTTGCTTGTTGAATACCCTAGCTGATTGAGTTTCTCTTGTTTCTTCGTTTTTGGATGGACCACAGAACACCATGGCTTATCTACTCTTTTTGACTTGCATGAATACAATGGCGGCTTCGGACCGTGGGACGCTGAATGGACTCGGATGTATGATAAGATTGATGATTGATACTACACTTATTCTGTACTATGATTGCTGGCCAATATGAATGATTTATTGGAAATACCTGTGCAATGTGATCTTTGTAGTTCTTGCATGCAGTGGCTGAAGTATAGACAGTGAACGGAGAAGTCTCGGAGAAAGGCTTGCACTAGAGCCTCATACAGAGAATTCACACACAACCTGTGTATAGTGAGAACACGATTGCTCAGGATATTAAGCATTCTTAAAATATGTATTTCTTTTGCACCATAGTCTTCATTGCCTACGAAGTAATACTATCTACTCCGGAGTGTATTGCCTGCACGTCAGGCGGTGTATTACTGCCCGATCTATCCCGGAACAGGCAGTCCGCCTTTATCGCGAGTGTTTCTTTCGCTTCATTTCTCACCTCTGGCAGTTCCTCGCATCTCGACATTCACTGGCCTTGGGCTAAAACCTCCATTTCCACTGCTTTTGATTTCTTCATCATACGGGTCTACACTACGTTCCCTGTCATTCATTTAAATCTTTCTGATCCTGGCCCAGTCTCTATCATCCTTCCCAGCAAAATGGCGTACTCACCGGCCCCAGCATCACCTGTAGCCGGAGGAGCCATGTATCCATTTCCAGCCAGTGCCCTTCACTCTCGAGGCGGCGGCATGCAATCCCCCAGTCCTCCTCCTCATCTTCCTCCGTCTTACTCTCATAGTCATGGGCACGGCCATGGCCACGCACACGCTCCTCCTCCCCCAGCCACAACGGCAACGACCACAACCGCCCCGATTTCCAAACGAGACAAACGCCGCAGCGCCCTCCAAGAGCGCCTGCAAGACCTCACGGCCTCATTCAGTCAAAACCGCGACGCTCAGTTCCGCCAGCAGCTGCACGCGCTGCAGTGCGACATGACGCTCATTAACAACGCGGATCCATACGCGCCGGGCCCATTGCCGGACTCGGCGGATGAGGTGGCGCGGTTGATTGAGGGGACTGTTGGTGGGGGGTTGTTCGGGAGGGAGATGGCTAGTTTGTCCGGGATGTGGTATGCGAGGTTTGTGCAAGAGGTTAATCAGGTTAAAGAAGAAAAGGATGCGGAGTTGGCTATGTTGGCGGTATGTCCTACATCCTCCTTTTTCCAATCTCGTTTGGTTCCTAAAGATGCTGATTTTGTAGCACCGGCACGAGAGTAACCTTGAGCGCTTCCGGCGTGAATATACCTTTCGGAACCATTTCGCCGCGGAGGAATACAATAATCTTTCGTCGACGCTTCGCGAGCGACTGGTGCAGACAATTACTGGCAAGAAGAGTCGGTTGATGAGAGAGAAAGAGCAATTGGATATCGCGGATACCAATTCACTTCTGCTTCATCCCAATCAGTTCAGTATCACCAACCCTGCTAGTCCGGGTGGGATCCATGGGAATCGCAAGACCCGGCATACCCGCCATCGCGTGGATTTGGATGAACTGGGTAACGGGATCCACTCGGAGATGCTGAACAAGAGAAAGCGAAAGGCTCCTGATGATGACGTGGGCTCGCCGGTTCGCGATGGGGGTGCGCCAGAGCGGAGTAGGTCGCACGCTGTTCAGCACCAGCCGCCCCCTTCCTACTCGCTTAACTCGCTTTTTACCGACAAGGAGCTCAGTGCCCATGCCAACAACGCGCATATCGCTACGGTTCATTTCTTCTCGACCTCCAAGCGGGCGGACCAGCCTGGCGCGGGACCCAACAGCAACAACAATACCGATGCGGATGATGCCTCCGGCACAGGAGATCACACCGGCCAGGAGGACAACGGCACCCCAGCGACCGATATGGTGCGGACTGCTAGCCAGAACTTCCATGCGACTCGGTCCACCCGCACGCATGGCAACAATGCCCTTAGTGCGCTGGCGGAGCTCTCCGACAAACAACCCATGCGTCCGAATCTGCCATACCACGTCTTGACCAACCACCAGCCGCGGTTGAATTCCAACGCTCCGCCGCCGCCGCCCCTGATGAACGAAGAGATGGACGACGACTGGGCGCGCATGGAACGACTCAGCAACAAGCCCCTCGGATGGGTAGACCGGAACCTGATCGAGGTTCTTGTTGAACCAGGCCCGGAGCAGCTCGGCGGAGTACCGCAGAACCCAGATCGATTCAGCATGTTGCACCCCGACTTTCCTGCAACAATGGGCGTGCATTGGTACCCACTGAAGAACGACCGCGAGCGGCCCGAAATGCTGGGCGGTGGTTCCAGTAGTACTACTACTAATGACCGTTCCAAAAAGACTAAGAGTTGACCTTTGGCCTTTTTCCCCTGTGCAGTGGGTTTGTTCTACGGGCTTGGCGTTTTTGGTGTGATCTGGGGATTGATAAGCAATGCGGGGCGCCCGCCTGTCAGGTTGGCTCTAGTCAGGATACAATTTATTGCAGGATGTGATCTTATTGGCATTGTGCACCATTACACGGAGTAATTGAGGAGATTCGATGGAATTCGCAATGATCTAGATGGCTGACGTCATTGCGTGTCAAAGCACGCCATGCGATTAGAAATGCCTCAAGAGAGGTATATATAACCCTATCATACTCAGTACGGTCAATATTATCTGCAAACAGAGACCAGGCAGAATGGCTACTACAACGGTAAATACAAGCACAGAGCTCGAGGTCCCTCGTGGCCCTGTCACAGCCGACATCGAGTTCATCGTGGTGCCACCAGACCAACCTCCCAACACACGCCTGTTCCACTATGTCGAACCCCCAACGGATGGCCGAGTGCCTCGCAACTACGACCAGAAGGTCTTCCCTGTGCCTCTCACCGATATCCGCGGGCAGGAGAGCCAGTATACACTTGACAACGCCGCTTTCCAGGTGCTCTCGTCCATCCCCACAAAGACCACCTACGAGACCTACACCAACGATGACGAGGTCCAGCGCATCTATTACCCGGAGGTCGAAGAGCTGCTGCTGAAGCATGTCCCGGGAGCGCATAAGATCGTGATATTCGACCATACGATCCGTCGACAAGATAACGAAGCACCCCGCAAGCCAGTGACCCGGGCACACGTCGACCAGACGGCCGGCGCAGCAGCGGAACGCGTCCGCCTACACGTCCCGAACCCCGACGAAGCAAATCAGCTGCTCAAGGGCCGCTACCGGATCATCAACGTCTGGCGCCCGATCAACGGCACCGTGGTCACTGCACCGCTTGCCTTCGCTGACACGAGCACCATCGACCCTACGCCCGGCGGCGAGGATCTGTTCCCCGTGGAACATCGCTACCCGCACCGCAACGGCGAGATCATGGGAGTAAAACATCGGGATTCCCAGCGGTGGTTTTATCTCTCCGGGATGCGCCTCGATGAGCGCTTGTTGATCAAGTGTTCGGATTCGGCGGCCGATGTTGCGGGCGATAGTAGTATTAAGGCGAGATTGCCGCATACTGGGTTTACAGATCCGAGGTCTGTCGAGGGGGAGGGAAGGAGGCCGAGGGAGAGTGTTGAGGTTCGGGCGCTAGTTTTTGGGTAACTGCTTGCCTGCATTCCGCACGGGGGATTATCTTTTCTTATAGTGAATAGCGTTGGGCAATACATGACTTTTTATTCTGTCTATCACTCCGTATATCAACCCTGCCCTCACACTCTCTTCAACTAGTGACGGTGATCGGTGGAGTTGAGGCTGTTGATCCTGGGGTCACGTGGCTGTCACCCCTGACTGACGTCCATTCTTCAACCCGCAGCACTCCAACTAAAAGTACATACCAGACACAATGGCAGTGTCTAGCAGAATGCTCTCAAGTATTCAGGCCAGAAGATCCAGTACAGAGCACTACCAGTATTTAATAGCATTACGCTCGTGGCTGCGGGCTATTTCGGTAATTCACTAGTGCTGCATGATTTCTAATTCTAGTGCTATTCCGCTGATCTCTTGAGCCTCAATCTCTCTTCTCTCCTGATTCCATTTATATCTCGCCCTCGATCTTCCCGGCTAGCACCGACAATGCATTGACGGCTAACGTTCGCTGGTCTGACCGTGTGTGCATTGTCCAGTTTTTATTTCTTTCTTTCTTTTTCAATACTGTTGCCTTGGATTGATCTTGGCTTTATCGCTATGGTGTTGCGCTATTGAGAATGTCGGATCCGGAACCCACAGAATTAGATACGCTTCAATCGAAGACAGACTCTCCCGAAGGACACTCTCGCTCTCCCTCTGAGAATCATCATGTCGACTATTCCGGTGCAGAATACCGGCTTTCCGACGACGAAGACAGTTCCCCTCTAGTCCCGCATCCACCTGCCTTACAAGATTTCCGCGAAGGACAGGAAGAAGAAACCCGTACCCCCGGTAGCACGGTCTTGCACAATGATAGACCACAACCGAAAAAGTCGTTATTGCGACGACTAGCATCCATGAAGAGACCGAAGCCCGACATCAGCGCCACCATCAACCCGCGGAAGGACCGCTACTCTATGTTAGAGTTGGACGATGTGCGGGACGATGTGCACTACGAGCCGCCGCCTCCCAATGATATGCCAAATGTCGATATTTCGTTCTTCGAGGGATTCGAGTTTCAAGATGCCAAGCCGCAGCAGGATGAGAAAGAGCAGAAGAAGAAGCCGCATACGCGAACCGAGTCCGTGGAAATAGAGGCTGGACCGTCCGACTCGCACAAGTTTAGCCTCGAGATCGAGCCTGCGGCGGATATGATTCGGCGGTCGAAGACTATCAGAAAGCAGGGACAGGATTTGGCGAATAGGACAAATACAGTCGTGGGGGTTGACAAGCGCACGGCAACGGTCGACTTGAGTGTACTCGAGGGCATGGCCTCTCCTAATGGTGAAAACCCAGATCGCAATGGCACAGCATCGACCTTGAAAAGCCAGAGTTACTTCTACCCCGTCGACCCCGAACAACCAAATTGGAAACCTATTCCAATGCGAAGCGGCTATATTATCATGTTGGCGGTGGTGTCGCTTACCCTGGCAGGCGTGCAGGAATATCTTTGGCAAAGGTCGCGTCAACTGGAGGAAAGTGGCGACGGTCTGATTACTTACAACGAAGTGACCGATATCTCTACAACGGATTTTTTTTCTTGGAAGTATCTCCCTACGCTGGTTACTGTCTTCTATGGCGTGCTGTGGCAGGTGGCCGACTATGAGGTCCAGCGCTTGGAGCCATATTACCAGCTCTCTCAGCCGGCAGGGAATACTGCGGAGAGGAGTCTGAATCTGGACTATGTTACGATGTGGTCGTACCTCGTTCCGTACAAGGCTATCAAGTATCGACACTGGACCGTCCTGGTTTCTGTCCTTGGGACTATCCTGGCTACGACAGCTACACCGTCTCTGCAGACACCCAGCATCTATCCAATTAAGAATCCAGAATGCCATGGCCCGCCTGGTGCGCCGTGTGATGGGCCAAAATTCTTTCTTCGCGTCAATCCGGTTTGGTCACGATTGGTGACTGCTTGTCTGGGCGTGGTCGCGATCCTTGCCATCATCCTGCTGTTCCAATTGCGTCGTAAATCAGGTCTTCTTAGTGATCCGCTTGGAGTCGCTGGTGTCGCAGCCATGGCGAATCGATCGCACATTCTTGCAGAATTCCAAGGCATGGACGAGTCTCTACATGATGATATCCATAAGAAACTGCACCACCGACGATACATTCTCTACAAATCCACCATCTGGCAAGGAGAATGCACCAATGTGGTCGAGAGCAAATCCGACAAAGAGCCTGAAGCCAAGGCGCCCAATCCGCAGCCCATCATCCTCCGTCCCGTCTGGCTGATCGCATTCATCATCTTCATGGCCATCTGCCTCCCATTCGTCCCGGCCATCTCATACAGCCATCTACTCAACCAAGCCGCGCACAAAGTCCCATGGTTTCCTGTGCTCGTAGCCGCCCTCATCAAACAACTTTGGGCCACCCTTCAATTCAATGTCAAAATGCTAGAACCCTTCCACACCCTGTCCAGGGGCAACGCGCGTCCTGAGAAGACCCTCACTCTAGACTACCAAGGCACACCGTACGGCGTAATCCTGTTCAAATCCCTCTTCAACCACCACTGGCTCGTGGCCCTGGTCTCCTTCGGCGCAATCTTCAGCGACCTGCTGACGGTAACTGTCTCCTCACTGTCCTTGAACACTGAAACCCCAGGATCCTTCTACTCTTCCTCCGCCCTCTCCATGGGCATCATCGTCTTCATGATTGTCTCCGCATGTCTGATTCTACTTCGCCGCCGCAAAACGTTCATGCCGCGCCAGCCGTCGACCATCGCCTCCGTGCTCGCCTTCATCCACCAGTCGCAGATGCTGAACGATTTCACGGGCACTGAGTGCTTCACCAATAAGCAGATGCAGGATATGCTGATGGCCAAGAAGAAGAGGTACGGGCTAGGGTGGTTTCGCGGGAGAGATGGCCGGCCGCATTGTGCCATTGATCAGGAACCCATGTTGAGCCGGTATGTGCATGGAGTGAGTTATATCCGGGCGACGGCGCCGTGGGAGGAAATCGTCTAGCTATAGTACATAAATTTGTTGTATGTATAATATATATACGGTGCTTTGGATTGAGCCCTAATAACTATACACGAATACATATATCCAAATCTAATTAAATAAAAACCCCAACACCGGTAATCCACCAAAACACCATCCTCCCCCCCAAAAAGGAAGTACAAAGGACAAAGAGGAAAAATCAGATTATTTAAATAAAAAACCCTACAACTCCCAAAACAACCCCAACCCCAACTCCAATCCCAGAACCATCACCCCTCCTAACCGCCGCACCAGTGAACAACGTCGACGAACTAGTCGACGATGGTGTCCCCGACGAAAGTCCCGCAGTAACAGTCGTAACCAGCGTCGACGAAGCACCACCAGGCAAGCTCACCAGCGTTGACGACGTAGACATCTGCACACTCGAGCCCGCACCAACGGTTGTCCACAACGCCGGGGCGGTTGTTATCGCTGTAGCTGTGGCTGCGGTGTCTGTTGCGGTGAGTGTCGAAGTGCTTGCTGGGATTAGGTTAATGGGAGGAGCTTCTGAAGCTGAGTTTGAGCCTGAGCCTGAGCCTGAGCCAGAATTGGAGTTGGCTGTGGTGGTGGCGGTTGCGAAGGAGACGCGCGGGACGGTAAGGGTATAGGTTGAGTATGTGATTGTTGTGCAGGGGACTGTTTCGGTGTTGGTATGGATTTTTGTAGTGGTTTGTTTTTCTGCAGTTGCTGTGCCAGTGGCAGTAGCACCAGCAGTAGCGGTCGAAATAGCCGTAACGATCCCCGGGTTCACATCCACATACTCACCACAAATACCCATAAAATACGACAGCGCAGACTGCTCCTCCTCATCCGACCCTGCCCACGACTGCACGCACGAGATGACTCTACTGGTGAACTTCGACGACGGGCAGAAACACTTTGTGTCGCTGTTCGACGTGCAGTTCGGGAGGAGACTGAGCCAGGTATTTAAACAGCGCGGGACAAGGTTCGGGCAGGAGGCGGATTGTGTGGGTGCGGGACCAGATGAGGACGACAGCCCGGGGGATTGGAGGTACGTTGTGACTGAGGGGTTAGAGTTCGAGGAGATGGAGATTGGGATGCGTGTAGGCTGGAACTGGGGCTGGAGCTGGAACCGGAACTGGAAGCCATCACAGACGTGGCTGCTGGTATAGGTAGCGTCGAGATAGCTGATGTAAATATCCCCGCGACACTGCCAACGCAGGCTGGACATACTGACGATGTAGATGTCAGAGTCACCGTCGAGACCGTGCTGTACACTGACGTACTTTGCGTTCCTCCCGTGGTGATAGTTGCCGTCAGAGGGCAGGTAGTCACCGTCTCGTAAGTGACCAGTGTCGTAGTTCCTTCCGCGGGAAGCGAAGAACCTGCCCTAGAAGAAGAAGGTGTGGGGCGGCTGGAGAGAGGTGTCCTGCTAGCCGTGCTGCCGCTACTGCTGCTGACACCGCCAATGCTCTCAGCACCAGCAGTTGTAGACGAAGCCATCATGGATGAAGACACCGCAGATAAAGTGCTACCAGCGCCAACACCAGAACCTCCCCAACTCGTACTCCAACTCCAACTACCACCGCCACTGACAGCAGTAGACATATCCGTCAGCGTAATCGTGGACACCGTGGTAAACACTGACGTGGAGACCGTCCCGTCAGTGGAGATAGTGGATGTCACCGGACAAGTAGTGACAGTTTTGCTGGTGACTAGGGTTGTCGTGGCGTCTGTGCCTCCTGCGGAGGTGGAATCTGGAAAAACGCCGGACGGGGTGGCAATGGATGAGGACACGGTGGAACTGCTGTGTGGCCTGCTTGATGGGATGAGTGGTTTTGAGGTCTGAACAGGTGTGCTCGTCGCTGAGTATGTAGGCGCAGGGCTGGATTGAGCGGGTGTTGGTGCGGGCGTCGAGGTGGATTCGGCAGTAGAATCGGGGATAGATCTAGATGTAGAAGCAACCACTGCAGAAGTCGACCCCACGGACGTAGAGCCAGACTCAATTCCTCCTGCAGAGCTAGATATAAAAGCACTCGTCTCGGAAATCGGGCAAACAGTCGTCGAAACAGCCACGACGGAAGTCACCACGGACCCCGACCCAGCGCCAGCCCCATTCCGTCCTGGACAATCGGTAACTGTTGGCGCGCAGCTGGTATATGTGATTTCCATGGTGGAATAGACAGTCGAGGCGGTCAATCCGGATGCAGACGCACCAGATATCCACGCAGATGCCGATGCGGATTCCGATTCCTCGGCGGTGGCACCAACACTGACACTGGCACTGCCAGCAGCACTGGTAGCAGCAGTGGCAGTCATAGCAGCGCTTTCAGAGCCACCACCACCGATAATAGAGCCCTTACTTGCCCCCTCCAAACAATAAAAGTCGATCCCATGGATCCCGAGCTCACAGTCCCCACTGTCTTCCTCCCCTTCACTCTGCCCACCGCTGGCAATACTCCCACCACCAAGCAACTGAAACCCAACGGACGTAGCGCCTCCGCACTGCTCATTGACTACCTTGGTACTGTTATCCGGCCCGCAAGACGCAGTATTTTTGCAGCTCGAGCCGTCCGGCATACCGTAAATGATCTGGACATTCGCGGTTTTGGAGGTAGACAGATGCAGGGTGTTGACTGAGAAGGAAGTGGACTGGCTTAACGATGAGAATTGCAGACCTCCGTTCTTGTCTGAATTTCCTGTTGTGGCTTTGGGGAAGGTTCCTCTTATGCATTTGCTCTGTATTTGTTAGTGTCACTGCATCCTGGGGCCCTAAATTGCAGGTATTAACTTACATCACGTTTACCCAGTCCACCAAGCCCAAGTCCAAAGCTATCAGAGACTTCAAATCCCGAGAACGCAAAGCCCTCATACGTCGAGAAAACGCCCGTCTTCAGACCGTTCCAGTCGAAGCCGTTTTTCTGCGCTGATGTGCAGCTCGTGTTCGCATTATCCGGGCTTGTGTAGATTTTATTTGTGCCCCAGTGTCAGCTGTCAGCATCTGCCGGCAGATGCTGACCGCCTCTGTTCCCGCCATCGCGGACGTCTTCTTAGTTCTTACCATGTATCATTAGGACATCATCAATTAATCTATCATAGTCACCTCGTGACATATTGGTAGCATGTCCCTGGATGTTTCTTTGAGATCTTCAAGAAACCCAAGGTCCAACAACCAAGAATTTCTTTTCCGTTTCTCCTTTCAACTTCATTTCCACCCATCCTTCTTCTGCGTCCTCTCTCTTTCCTTCTCCCCTTCTTGCCTGCTTCGGCAGTAGCAAGGGAGGCACCCAAGCTAAGGATTGTCCATGTCACGACGCCTCCTTCGAATTCACGAATTAGCGCATCAGTTTCGTGCCTTCCAACAAAAACGTCATATTGAAGCCCGTGATTTCGATAACGAGGCTTTGTTGCTACAAGACTTCGTCATCTTCTCTTATCCGGAAGTCCCGCAGTCAGCAAGACATCACTCCTTCCCGCCAGATTGGGCGTTATCTCGTTCTTCCCTCCATCAGGCTGTGTTGGAATTCTTTCGTCTTACCGACTCTGAAGGCATACCTACTTCTACACAATTCATTGACTGGTCTCGGGAACCTCGAACTAACCTTCAATCTCGACCCCAACCTCTACGTCCTCTTGGTCGCCGGAGTCGTTCTACATTGCCAGAACGCCCGCTGGCAACCTTCTCATCTGTCCCCTCTGCATTCAGTCTTCACCGTTCCCCGGCAAAGCAGAGTGATCAAGACTCTGAGTCTTCTCCTCCTCCGCTGCAACCGCCGAGTACTCCCCGCATCACGCGTGTAGCAGACTTTGAGACAGTTCAGCCTCTAAACCAAGGATCTCCTTCTCTTGATCTACGCCAATCGGAGGAGCGTCTCACTGATTTCCATATCTCTTCCCCTGACATTCAATCTCCAGCAAGCAGTAGTGATAACCCGAGCACAATGTCTGCCAATCCCAACAATCCCAACGGCCAGTCGCCTAATGACGGTGCAAATGCAGGATTTTCGCCCACTCAACTCAATCAAATCCAGCAACTCATTACTGCGGCTTTAGCATCCGCTTCACCCGCTTCGAATCATGCTCCCGGCCCTCCAGGTCCCCCAGGTCCACAAGGTGAGCCTGGATTGCAAGGACAACCCGGCTCCGTCGCGCCTGGGCACTGGAAGACAGACGATGTGGGCTACTTTAATCCTGATTTGTCAGGTACAGAACCCATTGTGGCTGTCGGTACTAGTACCTACTACAGGGATGTCTTTGTTTTTATCGATCGCCTCCGAGATGTTGTCCAAATTAAAGGTGCAGATATTGTTCGTCTGAATATTCAGGCAGCACTCCGTGGCTCTGCTCTCGAATGGTTCACCTCAGAACTCACAGAGTTCGAAAAGAAGTCTCTACGCATTCTTGACCCCGAGCAAGGATGGTTCGAAAGTCTCATCAACCGTTTTAAGCCTCGCCCCTCGGAAGCAATGCGTAATTTGGAAGCTTCTTCATATTCATTTCGGGATGTTCGTGCTGGCCGTTCAGCCAGAGCATTTGCACAAGCCATCTTCCGTCACGCACGTGCAGCTCACATGTCATCAGTTTTTCAGCAGCTTATTATGGCATGGAATAAAATTGAACCCGGCCTTCGTCGTGATATACCAGAGCCTAACGAATCCACTACCATCTCTCAATTCCTCCTCCAGCTCGAGAGCAAGGCAGGAATCTGGCAGGATCTAGCAGCGTCTTTCACAGCACGTAACCAAACCAGACAACCATACACTCCGCAAACGAACCGCACGCAATGGCAACCGACTCGTCCTCAATCATCGCGTTTCCCTCCCCGTCGACTACCTTCTTCGCAAGCTCCACAAGCCCCAGAGCCACAGTCACAGGGTCAACGTTTGATTACTGATCGCCCATGGAACTCGGGTTCTGAAACTTCTAATAACCGCCCTTTCGCCCCAGTACAACCTGGCCAGCGAGCCACAGCCTATATCGCTGATGAGCCTGAATCGACCGAGCCAATTTCTGCAGAGGAGACAGCCCTTTTCACAACCTCCGATCAAGACCTTCCCGCAACTGATCCTGTCGAGGAATACGACCAAGAAAATGATCCCATTGCATGGTTTACACAGCCTGTTCAGTCGGCCGATAGCCCCATATTCTGTTTTCATTGTCAGGCATCTTTCCTTTCGAATAATCAACTACACCGCCATATTCGAGAGCAACGTTGCACCCTTGAGCATGAATTGAAGTCCCCATTCTTCATTCACGCTAAACCTCATAAGACACCCGCCCCTTCTGGCTACGCTTTTCGTGGAAAAAGATATGTCTCTGCACAGGTATCATTTGAGGGACTCTATTCTTCTCAGAATCATACGATCTGCCTTGACACCGGATGTACTATGTCCCTCATAGACGCCCCTCTGGCTAGAACTCTTCAGTTGCCAATCCTGCCGTTACCCCCCATTAATGTAGCGGGTGTAGCCAATGGGCTACAGTCTTCTGAATACATGGTACTTCCTCTTCTCTTCTCTGGCCTACTCCATGGCAGAACAGTTACAGCTCGTGTTCCAGTCGAGGTCCATCTTGTCCCAGTCCTACAAGCCAAACTTCTTTTGGGTACAGATGTCATGGATGCACATGATATGACCATCTCCCTACCGCAAAAGCATCTTATCATCGGCTCTTGCGAGGACGTGGTAGTCCCCATATCGGCAAGCCCTGAAAATGCCACATCGCGTTGTCATCCAGTGTATTCGACAAAGACTATTCGCATTCCACCACGTTCTCAAGCCATCATACCAACTCTTATCAAGAAGGAATTACCAGCGCACGCTAACTTTATTTATGAACCTTCTCCAACTATTCCGGGCATCGCTCACTTTACCCATTTAGTTGACGCCAACTTTTCCTTCGTGCCTGTTTTTAATCCTTCTACAACAGAGGTTCAAATCCAACGCAAAGCCAAGATCGGTAACATCTCACCAGCGAATTTCGAAACGGCTTACGAGGCACATCCCCTTACAGACCTCCCTATTGTTCCTCCTAGTGACGCCTCCAGATGGCCATCGATCTCTGTTCCACCTTCACTTAACCTCCATGTTGAGCAATCTTCCAAAGAAGCGGAACTCCCTAACGGCATTCATATATATGGTGATGACTACGTAGTGGAGCAGCTCCAACAGGTAGTGGAAGCTTATCCTATCTGGGGCCAGAATGAAGGTTTTGTCAATATATCCCCTGAGGATTGGATGGAAATTCCCCTAGTGGATGGCTGGGAACGCCGACTTCCGCGTCAGAAGATATACAAACAAGGTCCCAAAGAAAGAGCATTTATCGATCAGACATATGACAAGTTGCGTCACCTTAATCGCCTCTCACCCGTCACAGGACATTGCCCCACAGCTTGGCCGACCTTTGTCGTCTATCGCACTGTGATCAATGAGGATGGAACCTCTGGGCGCAAGGGACGTGCAGTCGTAGATCTCCGAGGACTCAATGCTCTCACCCAACCCGATCGCTATCCACTTCCCACTCAAGATGACATCCTCGGACTCCTTGAAGGTAAACGCTTCATTACCGTTGTGGATGCAGCCAAGATGTTTCACCAATGGCCAGTCAAACACAAACATCGCAACCGTCTTGCTGTTGTTACTCATCGGGGACAAGAATGCTTTAATGTTGCCATCATGGGCTATATCAACTCTGTCCCCTATGTCCAACGCCACATGGACTTCCAGTTGCACGAATTTCTTGCATTCTGCAGGGCTTATATCGATGACATTGTTATTGCCTCAGCCACCCTTGCTGAGCACATCCTTCATTTACACCTTGTCTTCCAAAAGCTTACTGATCTTAACCTCACCTTGGAACCCGCCAAAGCTTACATTGGCTACCCATCAGTCAAACTTTTAGGTCAACGTGTAGATGGCTTTGGCATGTCTACTCTTCAAGAAAAAACTCAAGCAATCGCAGACCTTCATTTCCCAACTACCTTACATCAGCTTGAAAGTTATTTAGGCATGACATCGGCTCTGCGCCATTACATTAAAGATTATGCTCATCTGGCAGCCCCTCTGGAAGACCGCAAAACAACTCTTCTCAAAGGCGCGCCAGTCAAAGGAAAGCCACGACGTCAATTTGCCTCCAATACCCGAGTCACCGAAATCCTTGAAGCTGAGCAAGAGGCCTTCAACACCCTCCAGTCCCGCTTTACTGCTCGCCTTTGGCTTGCTCATTTTTCTCGCTCCCGCCAGCTTTACGTCGATATCGACTCAAGCAAGCAAAGCGGTCACGGCGCGGTTGTTTTTCACAGCTCAACCCCTCATGACGATTTCACTCGACCTCCCCCAGCAGCATCAGTCGAGCCGATCATGTTCCTTAGTCGTCGTCTTACCCTAGCGGAACGAAACTATTGGCCTACTGAACTTGAAGTGTCTTGCCTTGTCTGGGTGACCAAAAAAATTCGTCACCTTGTGGAGTCCACTGATCAACCGGCCATCATCTACACCGATCATGCCTCCACAGTGGACATCACCAAACAGGCCTCCATGAACACAACCTCAGTCGATCGCCTCAATTTACGTCTTGTAAGAGCTTCGCTTTATCTTCAACAATTCCATGTACGCTGCTACCACAAGCCTGGTGCCACCAATATCATTGCAGATGCTATATCTCGTCTCCCAACGAAAGACAATGATCCGTCTACAGCTACAGATCTGGATACACTTGACCTTTCAGCTCTTTATGCTCAGCTCAAGCACCGTCCGAGCAGAAATCCTTACCTTCAAACAGACCTAGACGAGCTTGACCCCTCAGCACTTTGCGCCCAGGTCATTGCATCAACCGTCCAGCTTTCACCGGAATTCAAAGAACAAATTCTTCAAGCGTACCAGACGGATTCACATATTCGGCACATTCAGGAACAGCTAGCCCAAGCAGCTGCACAAGACCCCATCCAACCTAAACTCCCATATATTCAGCAGGACGACGGCCTCGTTTTCACCCGGCGTCCGAACGACGAACATTGGCTCGTTATCCCAAGGAGTATAGCTCCCATCATTTTCAAGGCAATCCATGACGACGCAGGCCACCAGGGCTTTGACCGCTGCTACGCTAGCCTCAAAGGGTACTCAATTCAACGTGGTGCTAAGCTTCTTAAAGATTATATACGACACTGTCCAGTTTGCCTTCGAACCAGCACCCGCCGGCATAAACCCTATGGATCTTTGCAACCTATTTTATCGCCCGCGGTCCCATTCCATACCTTAACCATGGACTTTATTACGGGTCTCCCTCGAAGCAAAAATGATCATGATGCCATAATGCTCCTAATCGATAAGTATTCCAAGCGCCATGGTTTGATGGCGGGATGTTCCGATTGGACCGCGGATCAATGGGGGATTGGACTTATCGCCTTCCTACAAACAGGAGATTGGGGTATCCCTGTTGTCTTCATTACCGATAGAGATCCCAAATTTCTAAGCAACATATGGTCAGCAATCTTCAATGCTCTTCAGGTCCGCCACCTCTATACCACAGCTTACCACCCTCAAACGGACGGCCAGAGTGAGCGGGCCATTCAGACAATTGAAATCATGTATCGACACATCAGCCACATGTATCCCGACCTCGACTGGGAAGATCTCACTCCCTCTATCCAGTGGCGCCTCAATGGATCCCCTAACGCCACGACAGGACATTCTCCCCATCGTTTATTATTCGGCATGGATTTGCGCCAGCCCTGGGCCCTTTTTCGTCAAATTCCGCACCAAGATTTCTCCACCCGTTATGACGCGGAACAAGCTCTCCACCTAGCATCCTCCATCATGAAGAAAGCCTATGATTCACGACACATACACATGTACTTCAATGTAGGAGATTCAGTGTTCGTCCGCCTCCTTCGAGGCTACAACATCGCAGCAAACGCAACAGTCCCGAGGAAGTTCGCTCAACGTTATGCTGGCCCTTTCCGTGTACTTGAACGGGTTGGCCGCCTCGCATACAAGCTTGACATTCCGTCAACCTGGAATATTCACCCCGTTATTAGCGTGGCCCTCCTCGAGCCAGCCCCGAAGGACAAAGATCCCTTTGACCGGCAGCTCGATGAACCAGGTCCTACCTTTGACGATCGCTATCCCGAGGATACCGATCGATACGACATTGATCGTATCCTCGCACGTCGTACTCGTCCAATCGGCCGAAATGCTACGCTATTTACAGAGTATTTAGTCCGCTGGCAAGGCTTCAACGAAGCACACGATGAATGGATCCGTAAAGAGCACCTCGACGGCGCTGAACAACTCGTCAACGACTTTGATGCAAGCCACCCTTCTTAGATTTATGTACCTTATATGTACTTTAGCGCGGGCGCTACGTCTTTTCTTTGACCGGGGGGCCATGTCAGCTGTCAGCATCTGCCGGCAGATGCTGACCGCCTCTGTTCCCGCCATCGCGGACGTCTTCTTAGTTCTTACCATGTATCATTAGGACATCATCAATTAATCTATCATAGTCACCTCGTGACACCCAGTACTATTTATGCTAACGTGAGTACTAGTACTAGCCTAGTACTATGGTTGTGGTGGTACGTACCAATCCCGTCGCCTGGACTAGGGCTGTAAGAGAGAAGAATGAAAGTAAAGCAACAACAATCTTCATGGTGACCGGTTGTTTGAATGTCAAGTCAAGACGAATGAAGGAAATCTGGATATATAAGATGAAAATAAGAAAAGGAGCCAGTAGAAGCAGACAAGACACAAGCGATAATAAGAACAAAGGACGTTCCTAAGCCAAGTCAAATCAGAGTCAAAGAAAGAACAGAGTAACACTGCGTACCAAAAAAAGGCAAATAAAGGAATCAGGTTATTTTAAATGTAAATATGGACGAACATCTAGGCCCTACTTTCGGACAGACAGGTCTAAAACAACCCTACTACCACGAATATATGCACTGACAGAACCGCCCTCAAAGCCCAATAAGGACGATGAACGCAGAAAGGCAACCGCAAATGCAGGCACAGGAGCATCGCATGCTATAAGGTATGAAGTCTATTAGTGGTTGCTGCGACGTGATGAGGACGCTGAGTGGGCGAGTCGTGGTCTTTCCCGGGTCATTTTGTGGTCATTGGCGCGCTTAGGAATGAGCTAATTCATCCTGGTAGCGATTATGGACATTTTACCTATTCTTCTTCTTGTCCATTGACCATTGACAATGGGAGTGAGCCCTGGTTGTGGTTGTAAGCGCCCGATCGACAGTGAGGGACTATGCAGCCAGGGCTGATAAGGCGCATAGCTGGCGGTTAAAATATCGTGCAGAATGGACAAGGAGCAATGTGATATTGAATAATCATTGATCAATCATGGCTAACATGGCAAAAAGTAAATATTTCAATCAGGCCTCCATAACCCCGAGGTATTTCCTTTTAACAAACACATGAATACAAGAAAAGAAAATAACATGGGAAAAAGAACACCGACTCCAAAACGCAAGACATTTTTTGGTCATCGAATCAATCCAGCGCCAGCATTGCGGACCAACGCGTCATATCCTCGTCAAGAGGTATTGCAAATCAAACAGTAAATGAATACGAGTCTAGCGCTCAAAATACATCCAGACGGTCGCCCGTCGGGGCGATGGGGATCTATGCCAGGAGGAACAGATCTATGTTACCAGAAACCCTCAAGGGGGTGCTTTTGTTTAATCATACGTCAATGTAAAGTCATATGCCATACAGACAAAAGGAATCAAAAAGGAAGTTGGTTACGACGATGAGCATCCATCAGCTTCCGCCGTACCGCTTCACCCGTAGACCCATTTCTGCGTTTCCGCGTGGGTGTGCGTTGGTCTGCCATTCGTGCATGCCGGAACACGCTGGCGGGCCGAGCGGGGGAGTTCGCCGGCATGAACTCGCGATGCTGGGGGAGACGCAGCAACGCTTGATATCGGTTGTGGTTGCGCCGGAATGCTGTCACGATGCCCCGGTCCAGATGGTTCAAGAATCGCTCAGCACTGCTGGCCTGTTGCGTCGTCTCTGCTGCACGCAGCGTGGGACTTTGTGGGCCCGGCATCGGGAGGATGGACGGCGCTGCGGGGGATGTAAGGGTATCATCATCAAAAGGTTTTTCGTCCATTTCATCGTCAGACGAGCCGTTGCCAAAATCAATAAAGTCTTCGACATTCAGCCCCGTTTCCGGATCTTCGTCGTCGTCATCATCCTCAAACGAGCTGTCAATAGTAAAGTCCCTGGACGGATAGAATGCCTCGGGAGGTCCCATGACCTGACCTCCGGGCGTGATATCGTTGCCCAATGCGGTCATCATGAGGTTGGCGCCAGAGGCCAACATGGGGCTGAAGTCTTGGTTTGGAGAAGCCACAGCATCCGTATCACTTTCATCGACGAGCTGCATGGTCGTGGCTCGGGGACTGTTGTTCGCCGTGTCTGAGATACTATTCGTGGCTGACTCTAGCCAGTCATGTCGCGATGAGGCATAAGCCGGGATTATGACGAGGTGCTTGCCGGTGCCGTCAACTAGGGCCACTGGCTTGTGGGGGTCGGGAACGAACGATCCCATGACCGGTCCCCGCCGACGCGTACCCGAATCGTTCTTCTCATCTGCTGGGGGGGCCAGGGAGGCTGAAGAGTCCCGGCGCAAGATTGACCGGGGATGTGTGATGGTGGCCGGGGGAGGAAGGTCTTCATCTGTAGTTTCGCCATCATCGGCTTTGGAACACGGTCAGCACAAACAACTGGAGTGGTAAAAATGTAATTTTTGATTGCATGTCGGCATACTCTCATAGCCACTCGACTCCGACTTTTCGGAGACGGCATCGGATTCGACGTGATAGATGTTAGAATGACCGTAGTCGGATTCGCCAAACATGTCATCCGACAGCCGGTGGCGGCTCTGGCGGCGAGTGTTCTCGTTGTCGCTTTCAATCATGCGACGGAGTTGAGGATCCAAACTGTCCTGCTGGAGGAAGTCACTGGGGATCTCGTCTTCAGTATGCGACTCACTGTCAGAAGAGGAATCGGACTGGGGTTCAAAATGCACATGACGGGGAATCGGGATCGGAGTCTCAATCGCCTCGCTGGGCAAATCGGTTTCGCCAAATGTCTCCATGGCACTGTAGAGCTGCTCATCATCAAAGAAGGAGGCCCCCGCAAGCAGCATGTGATCGTCGAAGACGTTGTTGGGACCAGCCCAATGGGGACCATCGCCAACATTAGCGGCAGCCAGCAGGCCCCCGGCCGGATACTCGCTTTCTGATTCGAGTATCATGGCTTCTTCCAGCTTCTCCATATCCTGATCTTCATCATCCCCATCCGAGATGTAGTCCACGGCAGCATAGACATCATCGGAACTATCTAACGATTCATTATCATCATCGTAACCACCATCATGTGATACTCTGATACTCTTCTTCTTCTTATTGCTTTTCCTCGCAGGCTTGGGCGCTGCCTTGTGGGCCTTGGACTTGCTCCTTGCGCCGTGGGACGGAGCATTGATGACCGGTGGGTCCTCTTCATCGTCTGCATCATCCTCTTCAGAGTTCTCCAGGTCACTAAGATCCTCAATGGACGAAACTGAAGATACACTGGAGACCGAAGATGAGGCCCGTCGTTTTCTATCTGCACTTAGAGGACCAATAGAAACGGTTTTGCTAGCTCTCCTAGGAGGGCTAGCCGCCTTACTGTGACGATGATGCATATTTGACGTGTATTGATATGCTATGTTTGCACCGAACAAGAATAAAGGTATTGTATCGTTTGAATGGTCGTTAAACAGATTTGGGTTTCGGGGAGGGGTCCAGATACGACAAAGTTTTTTGCTACCCGGCCGCAAAAAGGTCAATTGCGTAAGAGACTCGACTTGATCGTCTCGTAAGGGATATTCGTGATCGTAAGGAAATAGATGTCAGAGTGGAGAGGGAGTCGAGTAGTTTAGAGGGAAGGGAGAGTAGAGTAACAGTTGTAGGATATCTCAGCGAAAGCACCTCAAGCCCGTAGCAGACAGGGCGTCAAAGTGCTCCTTCAATGAGTGTACTCGAGAGGCAATTTCGACGCTGCCAAAATAAAATGGACTCTGATGCGTCGAAAGAGGAAAACAGATATCGTCAAGTTCTTGAAATGATATGCGTAAGTAATGGGATACTTGGACTGGACTCGGAGCTGCGTAGGACTGGGGGGTGCGGAAGCCCTCCCCCCAGCGAAGGAATCTACAGCTCGACGAAAGCCATTCTGGCGCTTGCACTCTTGACGATAACTGATATAAAAGAAGAATAATACCCTTTGATAATAGAAATTTAGATGGTAATAGCAACGGATACCGAGGGGAATGAGAATGAGGGGAGGAACAGCAAGAAGAGAAAAAGAAGAAGCGGAAGAAAAGAAGAAAAAGAGGGAGAATACGGACCCACTGCGCTAAAGACATCCACGTCCGTATGTGTCTGTTATTGGCCGGGGAGACTCCAGGTCCGCGAAGCCTATTGGTGGGAGACTGTTCACCGCATTTTCCCGGGGCCAATCAGAGGAATGATATTGGAGCCGCATCGCCCGGAGTATACAGAGGACGGGGATTATTAAGAATACGAAGAGAAGGGATTAGGGCTTGCAAGATGGGAAGATGAGAGAAAAGAGTAGGGGAGGATAGAGTATTAAAGGGTAGGAGAGGGGAGAGGCATGGCATCGACAACTGAGGTCAGGAAGACCATCCCGCAATTCTCAGACCATGGATGATGGCATTGACTCATCCTGCAGCCGTGACGTAGAAACGAATCTAATAATGCATACTACGTGCACTGTAAACAAATAAAGCAAGCAAATAAAAGAATATGGCCAAAGTGACGGTTAGAATGCATCGATGTTGGCGTCAGGGCATCCCCATGTATGACCTCCGGATCAATGATGATATGATAAGATGGACATTAGATTCTTCTGTAGAGTGACATGTATTATGTACTCCGTGCAGAGCATATAAGGTAGATAGTTAGATCTATACATTGAGCGTCATAGTCGTTTCTAATGATATACATATCCCATGCTGCAGTACATAGGGAGCACACTCCTTACAGAACACTCCGTACTCCGCGCTGCGTGGATAACGGTCAGAACTGACACCCAAGGCATTCACATCCTTTTGCTCTGATCCACTCCGCCACGTCGGAAGGTCAATTACGATGTGCAGATTTTTCTCTTTTCTCTTTCGGTGGTATTATTATGATCATCGTCTCTCTTGCCAGGCTGTTCTTTTTGATGTTTGATTTCCCAATGCTCCACAGCAGTGGCAACCTGCCTAGTAGCGCATACAGAGTACTCTGTAGAGGCGTGATGGGCAGCTACAGGTGACATATCATCTGCAAGTAACTACTCTGTATTGGTCGTTGTTGTGACTCAAAATCGGATGAACCCGTGGATCAATAATGATAGCGATGCCCAAAAATGATAATAATAACAATACTGATGGAGCAAGAGCACACTCTGTACATTCTGAATCACTAATGACCAACCTCTGACTGCGTGCTGCTCTGATCCGAGGTCCTCCCGGTTCCCACATACCGCGTAGCTGCACCCATAGGTTCTTTCTGTCTGGTTCAATTGAACAACAGCCTTTGCCCCCCTTTCAGGTTTTGGTTTGTTGTATGATACTCCCTGCAGTGATGAGTTGTCTTGCTTCTTGCCTGCGTCCTGAACATTGCATGTTGTTAAGTCCTGCGCTGCGTCCTGTACGGAGTACGGAGTATGTATATATTCATGATCTGCATGCCATCGCCGATCCCATTGGCCAATGCTCGGTACTGCACCCCGCGGTGTCAACGCTATAAGACTGCCCAGAATTGGGACTTTGCTGAAAAGGTCGTAGCAGTGAGTGATAAAAAGCAAAATTAGATACAGCTAAGCGTCGCTCCTGCTATTATGCGATGCTGTCATTTGTATGCAACCTTATGGACGTCCGTAGGCCGGCGAGAGGCAATTCTCTGCGATATGATGTTGCCGAGTCTGGCCACAGCAGTAGGAGATGATTGCCCTCTTACAGAGTACGCGTCCAACTAGCCATTCTGGACACAGAGATTTATCAGGACATAAGCCCAAAATCTGGCAGGGGCTAGCTTTGCATCTCAAGTTTAGAGCTGGGAATTAAGTCTCGCGTCCTGTTTGCTACTTCTAAAGCCGCGGCCTCAAAATACCCCAGCACCTTTAACAATCGCCTAAGCAAGCAGGCAGAAATTTCGTGCGATACTGCACCGACGGAGATTGGCAGTCGGTCGTGACTAGATAACTTTGCTGGAAAAGACATGTAGTTGGATTGTTTGCGGTCCTTCAAACCCTAGTACCTCTGGTAAATCCGTTTCCCGAGTACGTGATTCTATACCAGCCTACTGCATCTTCAACTTGGATCAGGACTATAGTGAATGACCTTGTAACGGGGAGAAAAGGCATGGATTTTCGCAAGGCTTAATCTAGTCATCACAGGGCAGGAGATTGCGCTGAAAGACTATCTGCTATCTTTTCCAAGTCTTGATCGATCATCCTTGACTTAAACTGCAGGAGGCCCAAGCTATAGACATGCCAGTCTCCAGCGAGGTTTCACTGCAACTAGTTCCCACATAAAGTTGGTGAACACAGCTAGCCCAATAAACCATTTAACTACTTCCGTGGTCTAACAGAGCATGCCCCGGGAGCGCCTGCGACGTTCGCAAATTTTCCCATTAGCACATCCCAGCAGTTTCCTTGGAAAACTCCTCTGATGACTCGAATATTGAAGCTGATTGGTATTTGGTACCACACGCATCGGTTTCTGACGGCCTAATTTTCAATCATCAGAACAGAAGACCCAACGAAATACGTCACGTTTGCTCTGCGCAAATTATGTACACATGTATCTCCTTAGGGAACACAGATGGTGCCCAAAGAATATGGAGCCCTCCTTGCAGCAGTGGAGGAGCAGGTTGAGATAAACAATATCAACAAGCTTCCTGACAGTGCTGCTAAAACTAGACTGCTGCTTTGAACACCAGACGTGCAGAATACTGGCTTTGTGATCAAGGCTGCGACAGAAGAACAGAATGCACGATACATTGTCCCGTGCGACCATTGCTTTTCTCCCTATTGCGTAACGCTGACCCTTGCCAAGAATCCAAGAATTCCTATCTGCTGTCTCTAAAGAAACAAAAAGAAAAAAAGGACTGACTGCAGCCATCTACCCATATGACTCCCAGGCCCACTGTCGCGGTCGAATCCAAGCCAGTGAAAGAGTTGCAAGCCCACGGCCCATGTCAGGGCTAAAAAGTCTACTTGCACTTGAGTATTCAGATCAGCATTAGCACATTGTTGCTGTCATCTTTGTTAGTCTTTATCAGGCTGACCTCATCTTCCTTTCTGTGTTGGCAAATTGAGGAGCACATCAATGCCAGTTGGAATCACCTTGGTCCCGTCTCGACAATATATTGTTGCGCTATCTAGCACTCTCAATATTCAGTGTTTCGAATGCAAGCATGCTGTCTCACACCACAATCAGCCACAGTAACTTCTTCCACAAGGAGAAGAAATTTCTGTACCATGTCCTGAAGATTATCAAGTGTCACAGGAACACTTGCCCTAATTTTGTTGATGGTGCTGTTAGAGTGGGAAATGCAGAGGAAACAGAAAACGGAGAGAAAGAAGTCATATTGAGGTCGTCAAGCGACACCTTGTCACCAACCCGCAGCATGCCTGCCGCTCCGAGGGTCGTGTGGAAGGTGTTGCCGCTGCATTACGCACGGCGGGCGCTTTGGCTTGTGTAAACGCGTGTATGATCCTCAGAATTCGCGGGCGCTGACTGCTCGAGTCGTACTTAAAAAGCCCTAATAACCGTTGAAGTAGTTGAGCTTTGGCTTTTATTCTAAGGGCAGGGGCTTTTTCATACATTTTGTGATCTTGAATTCATTTTATCTCATATTTTACTTGACTTCTTTTCCCGGTCATATTACTCATAAAGTTCCTCTTAGAACAAGTAATCAAGAAAGGTATCAATCATATCCAAATCATAAGCGGAGACGTAATCAAACATAAACAACTGTAATCAAAACAAGAAATTCATTATAGCATTCGTCTCACGTTCCTGGGTACGGTTCGACCTTGGACGTCCTCTTCGACGCTGATCGAGACCACATCCCAAACTTCGATTTAGACCGCGTCGGTGCCTCCGCAGGCTTCTCATTCTCATCCACGGTAGTATTTTCATTCTCGTTTCTCCCAGCTTCTTCTTGCTCAGCAGCGGCGCTGCCAATCCTGGAAATGTCACGAGTCTGTTCGATCTCTCGGACACCGTCTCTGATTGCATCGGCCGACGCGCCTCGAGGGGCCGTTGTGGTTAACGTCTCGGTGGCCCGGATTGGCCGATCCTCTGATGTAGACAGCTGCTCATTCATTTTTTCAATCTCCTGTTCTGTCACAATGCGTTCGTTCTCCAGACGAACTTCCTTCCCACGTTTGTGGCAATACCAGAGGACAAAGAGGAGGACTGTTGATTAAATAGGTTAGCAGGTCTGTACGGACTCGGCCTGTAGAGGAGCGTCAACCTACTTGACAACGCTAACGACCACAAAATATTCACCCCCACCACTGCCGGGAAGCGAGCCTTCAAAAATGCCACAATTGATCGCAGCATTCCAACAATCGCAGCCGGCTTCCCCACCAACTCCTTCAAACTGGGTACCTGGAGTCCCATCTTGTTGGCCGCGGAAGCGGCCTTGCCTACATTCTCCGCATTCATCCCACTCTTAGCTGCCTTCTCACTGGCCGCGGCAAGAACCTCCGGCGCCAACGATTCGGTCCATCTCTCGGGGAGCTTCTCGATGAGTCTCTGCAGGAAGCTTGGGAGCTGGCCGTAGGTATCTTGCAGTTGTTTGTTGCCGTTTTTCAGGAGCATTTCAAGATCGTGGTAGGCAGTTGGGACGCCGTTGACGAGATCTTTGAAGATCAGTTTGAATTTACGAAGGAGTTCTTGCATTTCATCACTGGCGGAGAAAACACGGTTGTTTTCGGCGGCCAGGTTTAATTGTTCAAGGATTTCGGCCATGTCGTCGTCTTCCCCTGGTGCTGGAGCTGCTTCTGCTTGTGTTTCTGGTTGGGGCTGAGCTTGCGATTCGACGTTCGGGGTTTCTTTCGAAACATCGTTATCGGCGGGTTTGTCGTCCGTATTGGCTTCGTTCGATTTTTGTTCCTTCTGCCGAGATATAATCAGTATAACCATCGAGTCACCAGAACAATATACATTGATCTCACCTTCTCTTTGCCCTCTTTCTTCCACGGCCAATTTAAGCTCCATCGTTTTTTCTTCTTCTCAGCCGCAGGGGCAGTCTCCCCCTCCCTTCTACTCTTCTCACTATCCTCCCTATCCTTCGAACCCGCCTCCTCGCTCGCCTCCGTCCCCCGTCTCTGCTGCTCTCCAAGCTTCTTCCCGAACTCTTCGACACGCTGTGTATCCTGCGCTATTGGATTGCTACCAGTCGCTACCACATCCCCGCTATCACTTTCGGTGGCAATCGTAGTCGTAGCCCCCGGCTCGCCATTCTCGGGCTGCGACATCACCTGCTGCAGGAAAGCTTCATCTTCAGAGGTGAGGACGGGATCGTGCGTGGCGGTCTCGTTAGCCTGCGTTGTGTTTGTTCTTTGGGTGGCCTGCATGTTTGCAGGTCAAGGATGTGAGGTTGGTAGTCGTTAGGACGAAGACAGATGTCGGAAGGATACAGATACAAATAAGAAGAAACAAGTTCTGGGGCACAGCCCGCGGCCCAAAGCCTATAACCGTCATTCGCATCCAGCCGCAGTTCTTATTGGCGCAAGATGAGATTCAACTCTGGTTGCTGACTCAAGCAAAACCTTCCATGTGACGTCATTGGGGTCGTAGCCCTATTCATCAGCCCTAGGAGTATTCTGGGACCGCTCGGGGGCATATAAATGTATATGTAGTCGACCAACTAGCCTTCTCTGTCTTACCTTATCGATTATTAGTAGGATTAAACCATTATCTGTTCGTGGAGTGTCTTGTTGGCAGGGTTCTCAAGTATAGCCGTGGTAGTCTTTTGGAAGGATTAGCCGGCATTTCTTTCGTATCTGCATGCGCACTCATACTTCAATACTCCTTGTAGCCTGTTGAGCACCTAGCTAGCATGGACGCTAACCTTCTCGATAATCTTTGTGGTAAACATGCGAGTTAAGATGTGAGAAGAACCTGTGGTATTTGTGTATATAGTACTGGGTGAATTCTGGAGTACCAACCTTCACCAATGGTCGCATGATTGTCGGTTTGGTGCTGCCTGTGAGGCATGGGTTAGTCGGTTGGTCTACTGGGGAACTGGGGCTATATATAGACACTTGGATATCAGAAGACTGATTCATCACCCATACGTATTAATATCAGGGCTTATCTCTGAGTGAATAGAAACTGCCACACTCTAGCAGGCTGATGCAATGTACAGATTAAACTGAGCCCATCATCTAGGACTACACATGGCCTATTAGGTCTATATATAACACCAATCTCATTGTTCAAAGATTTTCCAAGCACTTTAAATTTGACCCCTGGTAATTTTTTTGCTGTTCTTAAAAGTGCACTCTGTACCTCATAGTTAGACCAGTGACCTTTACAACTATCTGTGATCTAGGGGTACCTTTGCAAAAGGCCTTCTGCTCGCTTTTCCAGTTCAGTTTTACCCTGCTTCCTTCATTTGTCGATTCTCTCAAGCCCTCTACCTTTTCAGTGAACCACATCTTGCAGTGGGAAGCTGAAAAATAGAGGTTTTCATCCCATTTCACACCTCTGCAAGTGCCTGCAACACCAACTTCACACAGCCATAGGATCCAGAATCCCCCTCTAACCTTCATACTATAAAGAGAATAAAGGACCAGCAAGACCATATATCCCCTCATATTCTCAAACTAGGTACCAGTGCAGCAACCTTAACAGTAATAGTAACAGCAACCATCTACTCCCAGCTTGGCAAGGCCAGATACAAGGCAAAGACCAAATACGAAGTTCTCAAGATTTCATGCGGATTAAGTCGGTGAACTGAGAATGGAAGGACTGGGCGCCGGAACTGGACGCTGGAACTGGAAGAACAAGGACTGGGTTGCTTGTCTATGGCTAGCTACCTACGGGAATTCGACGAGTATTTATGCACACGATGATCTGTAGACTTAATGCCATATGTATAGGCGCTGACGTACGAACTCATACAGTATACCCTACTACAATAGTACCCTGTTGATCATCCAAGATGCCCCCAAAGTTCTGCTGTTGAAATAATTCCTGGTCACTTCTTTCCCTTGAGGATGTTTGTACCTGACCCTGAGAGAAGAATATTGAATATGAAGTGAAAAGGCTTTGGAGGGGGTTCAACCTCAGCAACTAACATTGTACAACTCACTCCCTGGAGTAGCACTCCCAGCCCAGCATTAATAGCCCCCAAACCGTTTTCCACAACCCCTGGCTCCAGGCTCAGCCTGATAGTCCCATTGCCCAGGTTCTCCCTCATCCACATCCCCATCCAATATTGGAACTGAGCCAGCCTCTCCCATTCATCTGTCAATAGGAGCACAAAGATGGTTTTCACCCCATCCATCTTCTCCACATTTGGAGGAATAACCAGCATTGACCTGATGTTGACCTTCTAGTTCTCTCTTCGTTGATCATCCCAAAGAAAGCCTTAAACATAGCCTGACATGATGCCAGCTGCCCCATGGTAACAAAGCAGTGTTGAATTATTAGGCCGTTCTCTCTAGCTGCAGAGGCAATGGCATCCACAACCTGTAGCTCTTTGTAATTGAAGACACAATCCATGCCTAGGAAGCCTAGCACGCCTAGCACATACTTCTGATTTACCACACCAGCTGCGGCATACACAGTGGCAAAAGAAGAGTCATGATCTTCCCAGACACAGAACTCCTCAACACTATAGAATTTTACTCCAAGACCTGTACGCACTGAGCACCTAGACAGGGCCTCTGTGGCCCCCGGGGAACCTGCCTAGAGCACTTCAATAACCCTTCTTTTTCCACTTCTTTGCTATTGCTGCCCCCAATCTTTCTATTGTTTCTCTTTCTTTTCTATATTGACCCTGGCCCTGCCCATTTCCTTCTGGAGATAGCCTCAGAGTTATCACCAGGAGCCAAGGCTCTATTGCTAACTAGGTTCCCTAAACTTGCCCGTCCCGCCTGTGTCTATATATATCTACATATAGAGAGATATATACACAGCACACTGGACTTTTTCACATGTTGGGAAAGAGACTAGACAACTGGCTGATGCCACAGCATTTTTGCTGGAACTGCTTTCTACGGCTGTATAGTTTTGTACATAACCCCGTAGCTTAGCATGTCCCTATACCCCATGGGAGGTCACAGGATTTCAGGCTTCGCCTACGTTTCTCCGGACGTTAATTACTACTACTACTACTAGTAGTACTACTAGTTGGACCAGCAGTGGAATATGACTAAGCGGAAGCATAGACGAATCGACAGAACGATACACGATAAATGAATAGCCGATATGCATCGAGCCTTAAACAGCGGGAAGATGATGAATTCAGTTTCTCTAATTGGACATTGGTTCGGCTGTTGATATATTGGGTCAACTTGTTCCATACTAAAGTATGACAACACATGCAAAGACAGCACGTACGTACATTAGCCCTATGCCAAGACTGCATATATACCTGCTCACGGTAATTGCACAATATAAATAAGAAAGCGAGCAATCAAGCAAAATGTTTTAACATTCAATGCTAGGCAATACTCGAAGATTATCATTGAATGGCGAACTTTGCTAAATCGGTTTGGTAAGAGTCTAGAGGAATTTCATACTGGAATACAGTCTAGTGCTTCGCCGGCAAGCAACTCATGCCAAGAGACCAAGCAACGCTCACTATTCTGCAAATGAAAACCTATTGCATATTAGGCTGCATGCATACATCAGGATGCAACGGGCAATAACGTCCCTGACATGCCCGGCACATGGTATCCCCACACCGATGGCTGTGGGTCGCCCCACAACTTGATAAGATCAGAATCTCCACATGTTTTCCCGATCTGGGTCGAACCAGATGCTATCAAAGCTTGTTCTGTTTATGTGTTTATGTTTATGTTCTTTTTTTTATTTTTTTTTTTTATGGTAAATCCCGTAAACATCCGAGACCGCTCCTGACAGGAACAGCATTTTAGGGAAGGCGATTCAAAATTGACATAGTCAGCAGCACAGATGCTTCATCCCAGATCATAGGCAACAGACGCAGTATGGGTTTGCTTCGCCATAAAGACCTGGAAGGACAGTCATAGGAACTGAATGGAGTAGAATTGATCTGCTTCAAATTATCTTTGTATATAAATGCGCGCAGGATAATGCAAACAGTGCCTCTAGCATTTATCACCCACTTAAAGCGTCCAAGGTATGACAAAATGTCGTAACTCGCGCCCCAGATAAAAAGGGTTCTGAGGCTTCCGATTTCGGTGTGTATGGCAATTTGATTGGCTCGGAAAGAGTTGAATGCCAAGAAGGCAGTCAGGACTTCATGGGGCGCTGCTTCGAGAGACTTAGGCTGAGGACGGATCTCTGCCTCAGCCGCAAACACGCAAATAAAGGGGATATAGCGGGGTAGCCAATATGCTCAAGACTGATGATGTACCTGGTTTCAGGTGATAACATGCATAAATATAGTAGTCAAATTTTGCTGCACATCGTACAATTACAGTGATATGCCAGCCATAAAAACACTCATTTTTTGGATGTTGACCAATGACTCACGGTCACCTGCCACGACATCACATGATCATGGTGGCGGTTATCGTCAGCTGTGTTTCATCCCGCCGATTTGTCTTCTTTTCCTTCCTCACGCTTCCCCGAGTCGACCATTTTTGCTAGGTGGATGTCAACAGTAATCCACGTAAGCAAAAGCCTTTCTTAAGATTTGTTTTCTCCCTCTGTTGGCCAGATCGGATATCTGGAATACTTGTCAAGGCTACAAAAAGCGCCAGGTGCCTTTATAGTCTAGCAGTATTTTCGAGTCAACACTCCGTTGTTGATTTCTTTTGATAGCGATTTGCGACGAGGAAGAATCATCTCTTGGGCTGGCTTCCAAGACTCCCACATGCAACGACGTACGTAACGGGTTGCGTCGACTTTCCTTTTTTGTTTATTTGAATTTTACGCTCTTTGGACTTTCCGGGCTTGTTTGCTAGTCCCCCGCTTCGTCATATTCGTACATCAGGCTGTAAGCCAGCCCAAATGATTACCATGTTGAAACGCTCTTTCACACAAAAGGAGAAGCCAGGTAAAAGCAGTAGGTGGAACAGGAAGAGGAGAAGTCATGGAAAACATGGGAAGCATGGGAAGCACCCCAAGTCGAAGATACAGGACAAGCCGGCGAATTCACCATTGGAGCTGTAAGCGGTTCGGCGTTTTTGGTGGATTCGATGGCGAAACTGACAATGGTCTTTAGTCCGCTTGCGAGCCCCATCATAGTCTTGGTTGTGAGCAAGGAGAGACGACTTTTCGTAGCTCACGAAGATGTGCTTTCTCGCTCTCCTTATTTCCGTCCTATCCTGAGGGACCTGGCTATCGAGGACCATGAAGACAAGGTGGTGGAGCTGCTTGACGAGTTCGTGCTCCTTTGATCAAGACCATCTTAGACATCCTAACGAGGAACAGAGAACCGGAGGTTATGTCCTGCATTCTCGAGTTCTTGTACAAAGACGATTACTACCCCCGTATTCTTCACAATGAACTCGAAGACGCGCAGACGAATCCCACCGGCAGCCACGGATCGAGCGAGCCGACCATTTTCCACCCCGGGGTCGGCGATGTGCTCCTCAGAGACACGCTTGTCTACTGCGCGGCCGAGAAGTACGGTTTGGAAGATCTCAAGCGCCTTGCGCTTCGTAAGCAAGGTCTTCAGAGTGCAGTCCCGGTCAGCGTGATCCTGCGATCTGCTCGGTATGCGTACGACAACACGCCTGATTCGGATTCCCAGTTGCGCGCTCATTACCTGGCTATGATTATTCGCACGCGAGATATTTTCAAGAGAAGCGGGACAATGCAGATAGAGATGGAGAATGGTCATTCGTGGTTTTTCGATCTGTTTGTTGCCATGTGCAATCATATGGATGATCTGGATGATGCTCTGTAGCAGGCCCCCTCCTTCCCCGATCCCTTTATCTTGCTGCAACAGCCATGACATGGAAGCTTACATTTGAGTTCAGCAGCAAGCGAGCCCCCAAGGCGCCTTAAAATTGCAGCAGCAATTAATAAACGGATCAAGAGGAACCAGACGACTCATCTCATTTCCAAATGGACATGAAATATACAACCATACCTACCTCAGACAATGGCCAGAACAAAAAAAAAAAAAAAGAAAAAGAAAAAGAAACAAAGCTCCCAACAACATACCGTTTCATGTTTCTTTCCGAGGTTGGCTGCCCTTTTTGTTTTATTTGACGGTTGGAAATACTCGACTGCACTGTCTCAACTCCTTTAATACACCATGGTGTACTCTGGAGTAGGGAAGGGTGGATGTACGTGCAATTTATTTCGCTCGTTTCGATTCATTATGCGTTCCTTAACCTGGTGCGTCTGAATTGGTCTATGGTTGATTTCTGGGTATATACTTCACTTGTTTTGTTTTCTTGACTTATTTCGTGTGTTTTCCGCTGTCTTTCCTTAAGAGAATGCCTGTCATGTTATCATGTATGCCTACATGTTGATGGAATTATCCATGCTATGGGAGTACATAACCAAGCAAGATTTTTTTTAAAAAGACATTTGAGGGATTCAGCAACCTCACTCAATATTCTTCCTCACCCATCTATATTAAATATTGGATGTAACTTGAAGCATAAAACCCTAACAGGGTATGAAAGAAAGAAAAGACATGTCCACAGATCAACCCCGAGAAAGACAACCTCATGCAATGAACTTCAACACCATTAAACTTCACAAGCAGGAAAAATCACACATTCCACATTCGCCTCTCCCCAGGTAGATACTCGACGGAAAACTAAAATGATAAAGATAGTTCAAGCAGTCCTCTTCTTACGACCACGCTTCGGCTTCTCCTCGGCAGGCTCTTCAACCTTCTCCGCAGCTTCCTCATCATCAGCAGCGGCAGACTTGCGCTTCGACCTGGTGGCAGCTGGCTTGCCGTCCGCTTTGTTAGAGTTCGATGGCTTCTCCGTAGAAGAAACAGCAGACCTAGAGGGGCGGCCTTTCTTCGCAATTCTCTTGGTCTTCTCTTCTTCTTTTTTGTCTTGCTGCTCCTCGACCTTTTTTGCGTCAGACTCTTCTTTGGCGACGGATTGTTTGGCGCGGGTGTCTTTCTTGGTCTTTTTGGCCTTAGGCTTCTCAGCTTCGGACTCGGGCTCGGGCTCGTCCTGGGCCTTTGCTTTGGATCCAGCAGGGCCGCGCTTTTTGGATTTGGGGGTTTCTTGCTTGTCGGCGGTATCACCCTCCTGAACATGAATAGTTAGATATACGGCATGAACGCTGTCTCTCCTAATACAAGAGTACACACCTCCGCGGTATCGGTCTTCTTCTTACGGGCACGGAAACCCGATTTGCCCGGTCTGTTCATCTCAACATCCTGCAATGAGACATGTTAACATTACTCCAAGTCAGGTACACAGGAGTGTGGACAGAAAATTACCCCTTTCCAGTCGTCATCATCAACATGACCCTGCTCCAAGGCACTACGGACTTTATCCTGATCTTCGTCAGGGATCTCGTCGTAGCCATCAATAGCCGTGTAATCTTTCTCATCTCCCTCGCCGGAATCTTCCTCGATAGAGGTGTTGAGGTTGGAGATAAGTTTGGGAGTGACGCAACCCCTTGGACAACACGTCAATACAATTGTACCCTTTCCCCACTCTTTACATTAAGGGATAGTCATCTATTGTGGGAGACAGTACTAACCAGTGTCTCCACATGAAAGCCTGGATTCGCTCGCTGTCGACCCAGGTACCAAGGCGAAGTTCACCCTTTTGGATCTTGACTTTCGCGTCTTTGCATTCCTTGTTCTGGCAGCCGGCTCGGCCGGTTGAGGCAATTTCTATTGTGAATTAGCATTGGCCATTAAAATTTGCAGAGCATAATGGGGTAACGGCAGAAGAAGCGATAGAATAACGAAGAATAGCAGGTTGACAGGGACCAAGCGACGTCAACAGTAAGGGCTCATTTCCTCGCGACCCGGCTCGAAAACCACAAACTCTCACATAATAGATATTATCGTTTAAAGATAGAATGGAAAACCAAAAGCTTATTCAAACCCAAATAATAGCTGAACTACTCACCCAATCGATAAGAACCCATCTTGAACACGCGACAGTAGCGCGACGGACGGACAAGACGCGGGCGGGCTTGACTGCTGTCAGCGATGAGATATAGAACAAAATGTTAAAAATATGTATAGTCCTGATTACTATAAAGGACAGAACCGTAGTTTATATTGGACAGAACCAGGTAAACAATAAAAAAGGAACCGTGGAGGAGTAGTTGCAAGGAAGTTGGATGAAAGAAGGATGAGCGAAGGTCGACGTCTGACTATCTGGAGACCCACGGAGTGCCCCAAAGACCAACACCGCAGTGCATATGCCCTAGTCAATGTTGTTTTTTGATAAGAGATTCTGTATTTTGCCCTGGCTATGTCTTCAGGTATTCTGGGCTGGCTTAAGGGTTTATTGTGCTGTCCGTTTCGTAAATTTATGCCTCATGGGCTATATGCCCCAATGCCAAAGTACTAGGATACGGAGTATAGATGCATAGTAAAATCCATTCGAATAGACATCTCCGTGTTCTTTATCCCCATTATCATCTTAGAAGCTAAGATAAACCTATCGCGTTGTCTCCTGACTGGGCAGCATGCTAGAGTGTCTCCCATAGTGGATAGGAGATTGCGACCAAGTACAGTTCCAGGGGATTTGGAAGAGTACTCCAGACATTGCCCAGCTGTATCGGCTCAGAGCGGCGCTTTCTATAGGACTGAAGGGTTCAGCCATATTTCCAGTTCAAGGCTTCAGGAGCTTAATACTCCAGACTGAATCATCCAGACTTGTCCCACGGAATAGCAGAATCCCATAGACAGGACAGCTGTAGAAAAGTATTCAAGATACCGGGATACCATACGGGCTACTCGTTGCGAACAGAGCAATGCTTCCTTCAGAAGTCAATATACCATGCTATTTATTATTGCGGAATCTGTGCCAACAATCCGTATTAGACAGCCGTTCAAGCCTTGTGGTCAGGGTACACGTACCACCTATTGGATAACCCATGCGTCCAGACTGAGTCCTCCCAGATGATAGACCATGCTCGTGAAATGGTAGATTAGTGCTAACCAAGATGTTCTCTCTCAACAGCGTCATTGAAAAAGAGTAACGAAGGGAATCGCGTAGAGAAACGCGGAAGACAAGCAGATCATGTGATCACCAATTCCGCTATGAGAGCAAGACGACGTCCTCTACTTCCTCCTGCCCACATCAATCACCCAGACCAGTTTTCTACGTATATCGAGTCCTCAAGCTATACACGTTGGCTTAACGACTGGTCCGGCGCTACAGAAGACACGCGGCCTCATCGCGTAGATTTATGCTCAGGTAGCTGCAAGGAACAAGCTTTGCGCATTCATGAATTGAAGGTATCTATCCCTCATACAACAATTTTTTTGCCAAGTATTCAAAAAGAAGCATTATTAACCTGCGTCTTCGCTCGACAGTGCATCGCTCTACGCGTCGTTTTTTTCCCTATACACGTTGCGTCAGAGCCATTCCGAGCCACACCTCTTCCCTCACCTCGCGCGGCCCTCGAAACCGAGCAAGCACACCCTCAACAACCAAATCTAACCTATCCGAATCTCACCATGTCCGAACCGGGCCCCGAATCAGTCCCCACAAGTGCGGACCGCCGCAGCAAGCGGCCCGTCAAACGCCGCGCGATAAACACTCCTCAGGACGAACAAGCGTCCCAAATCGAGTCCCTATTCCGCGACCCCTCGCGCGAAGTCAAACTGCCCGATCCCTCGCTGCCCAAAACCTCCACCTCACTCCCCCCACCTCCCGAGATTGTCGCAAACGTCCAGGGTTCCTCGGCGGGTGCGGGGTCCGGCGAGTTTCATGTGTACAAAGCGAGTCGAAGGAGGGAGTATGAGCGGTTGCGGCTGATGCAGAGTGAGGTGGATAAGGAGAAGGGGGATGACGAGTGGGTGCGGGAGAGGGAGGAGACGAGAAAGAAGGATGATGAGAAGACGGAGAAGAATCGGAAGAGGAGGGAGAAGAGGAATGCCGCGAAGAAAAAGAAGGATGATAGGGATGGCGCCGGTGTTGGAAGTGTTAAGGCCAGTAATAGGATGGCAGTTGACGCGGATCCAGGCGTACACAATGCTGCGAATGATGGTGGTGTGCCCCCGGCTGAGGAGACGCCAGGGGTTATTATCCACGATGACTGATTTTACAATATAGAGGAAGATGTACGATATGAAGATACCCATGTAATGGTCTAGGATATTCATACAACTCAAAATGGTCGTGCAGCATTATGTACCCATAATTTTTTCTCTCTCCATTTCACCTAGATTTCCGTTCAATCATCACCACCGCCAATACCAGCACCCGCCTGCTGTGCGGACTTTCCGCTGCAGATGTCATCAACACGGAGTAGTAGACATGCGGACTACAGGCAATTAGCAAAGTGCACACTGATTATAATGGAGCGAACTCTCCACCTACCTCAACAGCCGTCTTGATGCTCTGCATCTTAACCGCCTCCGGCTCCCAGACACCATATTCCTTCATGTCCACCGGGTTGCCAGTGTCGCCGTCAAGACCCCAATTCACGTTGCCCTCAACGTGTTTCGCCCTCAGGCGGGTCAAGACACGGATAGGACTAGCACCAGCGTTCTGAGCCAATGTCCGCGGGATAACCTCCATGGCATCGGCCACGGCCTTGTAGGGCCACTGTTGGACGCCCTCGATAGACTTGGCCAACTGGCCCAGTCTGACGGAGACGGCCATCTCCAAAGCACCGCCACCGGGAGCCAGGCGAGGGTGGAAGATGACATTTCGAGCCACGGACATGGCATCCTGCAGGTTACGCTCGACCTCATTCAGAATATCCTTCGAGGGGCCACGGAGAAGAATGGTACAGGCCTTGGGAGATTCGCATTTTCTCATGAAAGTGAAGTATTCATCGCCGATCTTCTCGATCTCGAACAGACCACACTTGGTGCCAACATCAGATTCTTGGATGTCGTCCACACGGTTAACGATCGTTGCGCCAGTGGCTCTGGCAATACGGTTGTTGTCCGTCTTCCTCACACGACGGAGAGCTGTGATGTTGGCCTTGGCGAAGAAGTGCTGAGCAAGGTCTGCAAAGCGTCAGTCTTCTGCCTAGAAGGGAAGGGGAATAAAAAGAATAAACCTACCCGAGACACCCTTTTCAGTGATGACAATATCTGGCTTCAAGTTTAGGACAGCATCACACATGTGCTTCACCTGCTCCTCCTCGATCTGCAGAATCCGGTTCCAGTCATCTTCCTTTGTCAGTTCAACATTTGTTTGAGACTCTCCCTTCTTGTACTCCAACGGGCAGTCGAGAAGGAGAATCCGGGGGTTCTCTATCCTTCTCCGCATCTTCGGGTGCGTGATATCCTTGTTGACCATCACACCATCGATAACTTCGCTGTCCTCAATCTGACCACCAGGAATCTTCTCAATACGGGCGTAACGCTTGATGTCGACCTCCCGCTTCCCACCACCAGCATCAAAGGAAACTGTCCGCACTGCGCTCAGGGCCAAGTCGCACATGAGCTTCGACCATCTCGATACAAACTTCGTCCCGATAGACGACTGGATCAGCTTATACATCTCGTCATCGTTGTCGATGTCGACGGGCGTCGAAACCTCCTCCACTATGGCGAGTGCATCGGCCAGGGCACGCTTGAACGCCGAGATAATAACGACGGGGTGGATGTTGCGTTCAAGTTGGGGGAGAGCTTGGGCAAGCATTTCACCAGCTACCACGTGTCAACCATATTTTCTGCAGTAAAAAAAAATATATATAAAAAACTTTAAAGCGTACCCAAAATTATGACAGTCGTAGTTCCATCACCAACCTCTTCGTCCTGAGTACGGCTCAGTTCGATCATACTCTTCGCCGCGGGGTGCGACACTTCAATCTCTCTCAGAATGGCATGTCCATCATTCGTCAAAACGATACCACCCATCGGATCTAGAAGCATCTTCAACATCGCCTTGGGACCCAGGCATGATCGAATGATATCCGCGACACTGCATTGAGGGGTTGATGTGTTAACAACACGATTATACGAAAAGCGGGAGAGTTTGCGTACGTCTTAGCAGCGGCGATATTCGAAAGCTGAGCTTTACGACCAACCTGTCTGTCACCAGCATTGGTGTCTGGTTTTTATATTAGCACACGTAAACTGGTTTCGTTCAGGAAATAAATGCACTCACTCATTACCACCACTGGCGCTTGCATGTTGGCAGTGGTAGTTGCTGGATTTGCTTCTTCGGGAGAAAAAGGAAAACTTTATCAAAAGGACTCCAGACTATAGACGAGAAGGTAACGCTTGAGAGACACAAATCGCCTTCTAGTAGGAGCTCAGAGGATGTGGAGTGTGCTGTTCGGTGCCCGCATTTCACCGTCAAATTTCCAGCAAACCTCGAAGTGGGATTGCGGATGGGATACCTCACCGCCTTTCGTCCCTTTTTGGTTAGCGTGTATTGGCCCCTGAGCGTTGAGGCAAACAGGTCAAACATTCTGCGACCTCACTTGACATCTCTGGGCAGAAATGTGTTGAGGTTGATATTTTTTGGCTTAATTTTCATCAAATACATTCATCACACTATTCTGGATTTCATTTTTGTTTCCTCAAACATCCGTGGCCAATATCCGTATCCTGCAATGTCGACATATGGCTTGTCATATTGCCCTAAATGCTAGCCCGATAGAACAGTCAAGTCAAAGGCGATGGACAATCTATCCCTTTTTGAAAACCATGCTCAACTTGTAGATGCTCTTCTTGACACGAGCACGCAGGCCACCGGGGTGCAGGAAGCTTCGTTTTTTCTGAATCTGAGACGCTTCATGTGCCGCCTGCCCCTGCTCCTGGTTCTGAGCTTCACGGGTCTTCTGCTGCTGCTGCTGCTGGTCACCCGTATAGATCTTTGTATAACCAGCAGTCGAACTCTGCGTCATGCTCTTTATATACGGCAATGAGAGGCACGGCTCACTCCGACGTGGGCCCTCATCCAAATGGCCACCACCTCCACTGCTATAACCAGGAGCGTCCTTGATCGAGGCAGCACGATGTCTTCGGCGACCACGGGCACGTCCAACCCTCTTGTAGCTACCGGGGTAGTTACTGCAATACTCGCCGGTCTTGTCTTCGTAATACTCTTCGTGGATATCACCGGTGCGCACGGGTCTAATGATGTCGGGTTCTTCCTGGTCCTCGGAGTGACAGGTGCGAGTTTGAGTGTAGTTGGTATCACGACTCGAACGCAGGGCACTTCTCGATGATGTAGTCGGGAAACGCTGAATCAAGCTCTTGCACCATCTCTCCCCACCGCACGTCACCCTATAGTCGCTGTGTTTGCGAACAGGGATGCTGATATTATCGCGCCGTAGACGCTCAAAGCGCTCGCGCTGGACCTCGCGCATATTGTGCTGCAGGTGGTCGGGAAGTTCGGACATGGCACGTTCGTCGAGATCGTAGATGACTTCTTCTTCGCTGGTTCTGTCCTGTGTCTTTTTTTGTTTCTGCTTCTGCTTTGCGCTCTTGCTGTCACGCTTGCTCTTGTTCTCAGTTAACTTGATCTCTTCAGCACTTTCAGTCTCTCCAGTTTTCGCAGTCTCCTGAATCATCTCGTTCTGATCCTTGGACTGCGACTGAGACTTAGGACTGCCCTTGCTACCGTCAGTAAGATTGTCGTTGTTGTCGTCGTCAGTAACAGCTTCTTCGGTGCTGCTGGAGCTGCTACTCCATCGACTGACCTCAGGCGGCTCCTCCTCCGGCCCGGCTGCATTGACGAAACGAGTACTAGCAACAGCAGCTATGGTAGCGGCAAGGGTGTTCTGGTAAGGGCCACTGCCCAGGCCACCAAAGCCGTCAGCGCCAGGTTCGCCGTAGTTATCGATATCGCTGTTGTAAATGCTCCAACGTCTTATGTCGAGAAATCGCTCGGCCAGGAGATCATAATCAGGCTCAGGCTCAGGCTCAGAACTGGACTCAGATTTAAAATTGGGTTCCAGTTCCTCCATCTTGCTGGCCGCAGCCATGGTGGCTGCAATGTAGGTATTTAAAACGGAAGAAATGAATACTGTTTGAAAGGCGAAGGAGTACTTCAAGATAGGGTTCAAGGCGCGTGGTTGGAAATTGCAGCTGTCTGCTACCTTCAGGCCTCATGAGGGTTGTAGGATGAATAGAAACGAAGCTGAGACTTGGGCCCTTTTTCTTTCGTTAGTGGGCTTATGAGCAAGCACGCCGAGAGGAAGATGAATGCTTGTACATTGTCGATGAGGGCTTTTGTTATCTGTAACAGGGATGTATTGGTTTGTGCATTTCAGGGCTTTTCATTGCTACTTATGATTAATGTGCTTTTCAGAGAGATAAGAAATATTTAGACTGCCATAATACATACATTAATTAAATTGAAAAAAGGGCAAGCTAATCAGGTTGGAAGAGGAACCATCAAAGATTCTGCTCAGACATGTTTAGAGTTATGTTTTGTTAGATAGTATATATTTCATACACATTCACTGCACCCATCAAATGACTAGAAGAAGCTGAAGTGAATATAAGGAACACTATAGTAGAGATGCACTGGCAATAGTACAAGTTTACAACTTTCAACAGTAACATGTGGATAGATATACATTATGTCCAAACTCAAGTCAAACCCCATAAAATGTACACAGGCCTATACAATCTAAAGTTACTCCAATCAAAACTCCCGGCTCTCGCCAATATCGCAGGTATCAAACACCCCTTCCTCCGGGATATTATGTTTCCTCAGTGCTTCTTTAAGCCTTTTTGGTGGCTCCAGAACGTCCTCTTCAGTAAGCACCCACGTGCCCCAATGCATACTCAGGGCTTTGCGACACTTCGTATCCTGAAATATTCGTACGGCATCGTGTGGATCGGCATGCATAGGACTCATGATCCACCGTGGCTGGTACGCTCCAATGGGGATCAGACCTAGGTCGAAGGGTCCTCGGTATTCGCCCACTTGCTTGAAGGCCGGGCATATGGGAAGGTCGTATTCGGGAGCGTAATCGTCGACATTATCGGGCAATTCTGGTACAGCTCTGTAACCTGTATCTCTGTTGGGTGGGAATAATTGGGTCAGCTTTGATTTGTACTGTAAGACAAGAGAGAGCTTTATAGCATACCCTGCAAAATATACCTTGCGTCCTCCAGACTCCACAGACCACGAAGCCCATAGTGTCTTTGATCTGTCAAAGATACCTCTTGCACTAGTATGTTGGCATGGTAAGCAGCTGATTCGAGCTTCGATATCAGCTACCTTTGACGAGGAACCGTCCGGCGTTTCCACTTCTGCAGCGAGTCCTTTCGACGGCGAGAGAGTAATATCGCGCTCCTCCCACCAATCCAATTCTGTCATATTCTCGATTCCACTGTTTGTAAACCATGGTTTGTTACCCAGCGGCGCGAAGAAATGGCAATTAGGGTGCTTTTCGGAGATCTCCTTCACCGTCGGATATGATAAGTGATCGTAGTGGTTATGGGAGATTACCACCGCATCAATCACGGGGATATCTTTGATCTGACAAGGCATCTCAGTGTAGCGCTTGGGGCCGATACATGAGAACGGCGAGCATCGATCTTCAAAGACTGGATCGAATAAGACCCGTAGTCCACTAGGGAATTCAACGTAATAGCATGCATGGCCTAGCCACGTCGCTCGCAAACCAGGCGTGTCTCGACTGGGAAGAAACTGGGGTTTCTGGACTGGTACTGTTGGAGGCGTGGTATCGGGTACGTTAGCTTTTCCAGATAATCGACGCCTGCAATCAACGCAAGAAATGTTAGATACTGGCTTCTAGATCACGGGGTGCTTCTTTAATTACGAAAGTAAATGCCCAATTATCCTGATGTCCAGATCTCTCCACGAACTGCATTAATCGTATTGTTAGCACACAAATAGATCATTCCAGCACAGTTCAGTGGGAGTCAACTCTTACTCCCACGGGTTGGTGAACCCCGCCTGAAGATGATGGCTCTTCTTCGTCGCATCTTCGGGCCCCGGAGAAGCTGGCGAGGTGGTTACTGTCAGTGCATAAAGCACTGCTGCGGTTGATGAGCTCATATTGCGCCTTGCAAGAAACGAATTGCACGAAGGAGGAGTGCTCTTCGGCTGCTGGCGAAAGAAGAAGAAACGACGCAAGAAGGACCGCATTTATGGCTGTTGCTGACAGGCCACGTATCACCAAGACATTAACAGAATATCATATAACTGGGTAGACCGAATTCGGATAAGCTGCAGGATCATGCCATGCTCGAATGGACAGAAATGAAAACGATCCTTCATTGTTGAGAGGGAAATTCCCCGCGTTAAGTCCGCTATCTCCGCTTGGCCGCATCGTCCCTCATTGTAGGCCTCTGTGAGGACGTCATGGACTCTGCAACGGACAACTATGTTCGCTTGCTGAGATATATATCTCACACATGTACATAGTATGCAGAAGAAAGAAAGCAACTCTTCCATGGATATTATGTGCAATTTTCTGGCCTTTCTTGACTCCGAATCGGATGATGCGGTCGCTTTTCGGTCCGTCGTAACTCCGATGATGGTATCGTTATCTGATTGAAGATGGACGAAGAGGAAGGAAAGCTCCACGACAGTTCAAGCATCGTTTTTGTTCAATCGGCAGGCTGGGATGGAACCTAATGGTCCGTCTAATACCTCAGGGCCGCCCTCCTCGGGCGATCTGATCCTACAGCAGAGGAAAGATGCTGTCCAGACGGCGGCCCAGTCGACCGAAGAGGGGAATATTCTCTCCCAATTCTCCAACAATCCGTTCTTCACCGCGGTATGGCTTTACGGGAACTGACGCCGAAAAGGGAGATGTTGCTAAATACATGTCTTAACAGGGCTTTGGACTGGCAGGTCTCGGAGCTGGACTGAGACTCGCGCAAAAAGGACTCCGACATGGCGCCGCCCTCCTTCGAAGACGGATGCTCGTGGACGTCGAGATTAGCATCAAAGACGATTCATATCCGTGGTTTCTGCATTGGATGACCCTATATCAGCAATCGCAACTTCATTCGGCACAAGCAGCAGCAGGGAAGACCGGTTTTGTGGACTCGTTATTGCAACGACTGACGCCCGGAATGCGCCACCTTTCCATCCAAACGAACAAAGTCGAACACTCGAACGGGGCGATGCAGACGCAATTTGCATTGGTTCCCGGGCCAGGGAAACATGTTTTGCGATATAAGAATGCTTTCATCTTCGTCAACCGAATGCGGGAGGCGAAATCAGTGGATATACAGACCGGCCGCCGTGGGAGACTATCACATTGACCACTCTTTACAGTCATCGGCATATTTTCGAAGAACTTTTTACAGAGGCACACGCGTATGCCGCTAAATCGCACGAGGGGAAAACAACTATCTATAATAGCTGGGGCGCAGAGTGGAAACCATTCGGACATCCACGGCGGAAGCGTCCTCTGGAGTCGGTGGTTCTTGACGAGGGTGTCAAGGAGCGCATTGTGGACGATGTGCGAGATTTCCTCGACAGCGGCAGGTGGTATCACGACCGTGGGATTCCCTACCGTCGTGGGTATCTTCTCTACGGGCCACCGGGTACCGGGAAAAGCTCCTTTATCCAGGCCCTGGCTGGCGAATTAGACTACGATATTGCAATTCTGAATCTCAGTGAGCGTGGTCTGACAGACGACCGCCTTAATCATCTCCTTACCATCGTGCCCAACCGGACTTTGGTGCTCCTGGAAGATGTGGATGCAGCATTTGCCAATCGACGCGTCCAGACTGACGCAGACGGCTACCGAGGCGCCAATGTGACGTTCTCTGGGCTCCTCAACGCCATGGACGGCGTCGCAAGCGCAGAGGAGCGGGTTCTTTTCTTGACCACTAACCACGTCGATCGATTGGATCCGGCGCTGGTTAGACCCGGTCGTGTAGATATGACAGTTCGCCTGGGCGCCGTGACCCGCTACCAGGTCGCGTGTCTCTGGGATCGATTCTACGGGGACTTCGACAACACTGGCGCCTTCCGGCAGACATTTCTCAAGCGCTTGGAGGAACTGGGCATTATCGAAGACGAGAATGGGTCGCAGGCTGATCGGTCCAAGACTACTAGCGCTGCTGCTTTGCAAGGGCTGTTCTTGTATAACAAGGACAACATGGAGGGTGCGATTTCGATGGCTGAAGCTCTCACTTATTCGGTGCATGAGGAAGCCACGGAGGAATGATTGTATATTAGATTTTAAATATTAAACTCGCCTCATTACGGGAATGATATAACGCTTCTATTGATGCTTTTTCCCGCTCTTTTGTCCATCGATTCGACTCCGACTCGACCACTGGACATCAATCCCCCAAATCCGGCTCCATCAACACCCACAAACAGCAAGAACTTGATTCAATGTAAACCAAACGGTCATTAAATCATCGTCTTCGAAGCGCCCGATCGAAGCCATATCGTCATCTATCTCGACCTCGGCCAATCAATCTTGCAGCAAGAATGACCAAGTTAAGCGCCGGCTGTAAGAGAGACCGTTTTCTTATGCAGAGTAACGGCTTCACTTCACATTGGCGGATATTGTCGCCTCAATTGATGCATACATGAATAAGTGCATGCATTTGGCTTTGGCATATTCAGGTTGAGATGTGATGGATTGCAATATATGTGCTGCTGCTTCCGCTGCCGGCGCTGGATGTTGTCTGCCCGTCGACATACTCAAGTATTTCCTTCTATACCGCTGAGAGCGACATAAATTTTGATTCGGACCTCTATTGAATGTGATTAGCTTTACCATTGCAGTGTATTAAGCGTGCCCTCATCTAGCAACCAGGTTGATGGATCCCACTCGACAGACATCACCTAACAAGGTGAAGCAATTCAAGCTTCTTCCTCCTCTTCCCCCGGAGGCCAAGGACATTGCAGGTCCATCTCGAAGGTTACACAAACCGTCAGCTAGTGAGCCTTCTTCGTTCTCGATCCCTCTCAAGGATTTTAAAGATGTCAGGGAGAATCCCATTCCAGTCCAACCACCACCAAAGGCACACACCAAGTCGAATTCAGACTCCCTCCCAAAACCAGATTCATTATCTGGATCTAAAGCCCTACACAGTGCCAGCAAGCGAAATAGCAAGGAACCAGGACACTGGGCTTCGCTACGATCGAACGTTTCCAGTTCGACGACGCTCGTGAACGGTGGTAGTGCCGGCAATCACCAGTTAACATCGATGCCATCATCTTTGTCAGGGGTGCCGGCAATACCAATGGTTCCGCCGGGGCATATTCCAGATATGTCTGCGTGGCAGCAGCAGGATTTCCTTCCGCGGTCACGCAGCCAGTCACGCTCTCATCGCAAGTCCAGGGGTATTCCCAAAGATACTCTTTCGCCAGAGCCGGAAATTGATCGTGTTCTAGGGCCAAAAAGTGTGCCAGCGAGCGTGATGGATTTTACAATTGGGGGACTGAACTCTTCTGAGGTGCAGTATTCGTCTGCAGCAGAGCTTCGGGGTTTGTGGGAGGCTGCCAATGGGCAGCGGCCGGAGAATATGCCGGATAGGTCTTTGACTTTGCGATTTGCCCGGTAAGGGATCTTGATTCATCCCTGCTCTCTGTCTTTAAGCTCGTAGCTGACCTGCCAGAACTGATCCGTCAATATTCACATTGGGTGACCCGCAGCAGCCCTTCTATACCATGCAAACGCACTTGGCCGACAAACTGTCCATCTCCAGAACAAATCCCTCCAAACCCCAAAGTACCATTCCCATCATGGCCCTAGAACTCGAGAGCCATCGGCGTCGTCGTCCCCCAAATGACGGTCTCGTCGCCTTCCTTTTCTCCCGGTTAGCAGCAATGCTAGCTATCGAACAGGCCGGGGAATACTCTACGAGACAACATCTCAATTCGCCCAGGGCCCTCAAAGTTGAAGGCAAAGCCCTGAGACGTGCTGCAGAGCAAGAATCCTGTCGACTAACCTGGAATCATGACCGGCGGCTATACGAGCTGCAGCATCCGTCTTTCTCTGCTATTACAGCAGCTGCTACTTCACAGCCTCAACCCCTAATCGGCGCGGCAGGCATCCCGCTCTCGCCCATTCAGCAACTAGAGCCAGGCCTGAGCCACATTGGGACATTACACATCACCATCTCCACGACATCATCAAGTGATACAAGTACAAATCAGCCCCAGCAACCGCCAACAATTATCGTGACAGCACCCATGTCCCTCAACGCCACAGAAGCCGCCCACCTAGCAGCCACTCCCCGAACCTCGACACTCCCACTTACAGATGCCGACGACCCACTAGCAACCCTAGATCTAGGCACCATGGCACTCGACCTAAACGCAGACGCCATCATGGCCACAATCCCGTCGCTCTACGCGGTAGACTCGGTTGTGGCAGCGGTCCTGGCGGTGGCTATTGCGGACGATGGTACGAGGGATGTACTGGACGGCATGCGGGTTTACAGCCCCGGACGGGAGGAGGATATGTTGACACCATTCGATGTTGCTTTGAACGCGTTGAGTGTTGATGGTGAGAAAACTGAGGGGGGAAGTTTCATTTCGAGGATGCGGTCGACGAAATCTGTACGGTCTGCAAGATCAGTGGGGACCGCGGCTAGTTTCTCGAATCGGCTTAAGCCTAGACAGCAGCAGAACTATCGCAGCAGCAGTGGGGATGGCAGTGGCAGCAGCAATGGTGCCGGGAACAGGGTCACAGACACTGGCAACAACAACAACAACAACAACAACAACAACAACAACAACAACAACAACAACAACAAGGGTGAGAGGACAATATCCCATCTCAAGATAAAATGGACCCAGTTCACAAAAACCCTCCAAAAGACCATTCCAACCCTGAAAGCCGCCACTACTGTCAACAGCCACCATGCCGAGCAAGCGAAAAGGCCAAAGCCAAAACCAAAACCGAACCCACAGGTAAATCCCCAACCCCATCGCCCTCCCCAAATCCTCATCGACGAATTCTCCCCTGTCCACCACACCCGCTACGGGCCCAGCTCTTCGCGCGAGGGACAGGAGCTCCCACGCGCGACTGTGCGAATAATACATGGGTTGTACTGGACATTGGAGGTCGTGGTGAGGGGGCTGACTGTGCTGATTAAGGGCGTTGGATGGATGGTTGTTGAAGTGACAAGGGCGGTTACATTTTTGGGGAGAGAGATAGGAAGAGCAAAGGCAGTTAGGGTTGGGAAGTTTAGAAGGTGGTGGAGATAGGGCATGGCCATGAGTTTCTTTAGGGTTCTTGTTTGTTACTTTCAGCAAACACCCTTCATTAGGAATAAGCCAACCAGGATTGTTTTATTCCACAGATCAGCCATGCTCCATACACGTTGTCTGCTACGCAAAATTACTCCATAAGAGCCGGTCCTTCTCGCCTTGGCTTCCTAATCTAGTAATCGGCACTAGGTTCGAGACACCCGAACAGTGGTCCACATCACGGTTAGACCACTTTCAGGGCAGGTTTGCGATTGCTGGTGTTTAAAATCCACACAAATGCCTGATTTTATTCAGTGCTGGCACTACTTTGTAGAGGCCGGTTGCGACTTCGTATTCTTCGGTGAACGGAACTTAGATTTGCCCCATTCCCAGCCCGTGCGTTTTCCAAAAGAACAAGGGAGCATGCCTGTTACAGTCCACCACGCCCAACGCGCTGATCTTCCCCGGATCTTCGATGTCTTCTACGCCTCTATGATCCCCATCAGCCTCCTCCGGGCCTCTGGAGACGTCCCCAATCTCGACAAGCCAGATTCCGAGTCCGCGGCCACCGCACGTGAAGATGCAATCGCCCGTTTCGGCGAAATCCTCGATAACCACCCCAAGGCACATTTCCTGAAAGCTGTGGAGGATGAGACGGGCGAAATTGCGGGATTTGCTATCTGGTACTTCTTTACAGGATCCGAGGGCAAAGCGGACTGGATGAAGTACACGGAGACGGCGGAGAGGATGAGGGTACCTCGGGGCGTTCCTGAGGAGGGATATCGGTATGCGTGGGGGAAGATGCACGAGAAATATCGGGAAGTATTCGGAGGGGAGGATGGATGGAGAGAGCACTATCGTTAGTATCCTTTTTCGGTTCAGTTCATATCCCTGGTACCCCCCTCCAACGGTATGAATGGCTAATGGTATGTATGGCATGGCAGATCTTGCCCTCCTCGCAACCCACCCAGACCATGAACGACGCGGCGCCGGCTCAAAACTCCTACACTGGGCCTTTCAGCAGGCTGATACCGACGGTCTCGAGTGTCATGTCGAAGCGTCCCCACCGGGGTATCCGTTGTACAGTCGGAAGGGCTTTGTCGATGCTTTCGGCCCTGGTCGCAGCCATATTGGATTTGACGTGGGAAAATTCACGAGTATTGATGGGGAGTGTGTGGATTTGACAGCGATGGTCCGACCGAAGGAAGTGTCGTCGTAAAGGACTGTACAGAAGAGAAGGGGGTTCTAGGATCTTGTGTAGATTGGCGCTACGGAGTATATAGATGCCGATCGACACGATAGAATAAACTCATCTGATTTACTTGTCATGAAATTATCATTATCCAGGCAACAATGCTAATAATACTGTGTCATGTCAATACCGGATTTACCAGATCTCCAAATCAGTGACAACGCTAAAATAACTAGAGGAAGCTAATTTCATGACGCCATAATATATCATCCTCTCGATCATCGACAATAAATATATCCCACTTAACTTCTTAGCAACCCCCCACGGACGGATCATACGCAGAGAAAATGGAAAAAGAGTGTATCAGCAATTCCCTTATCATCACAACTATCAAGGGGAAGGGGTCTTTGAAAGAATCCCGTGTTCAACTTCCGCAACCACGCTCTAATGAAGCTATTGTTCATAACTCTCATATAGCCCAGAATACTATCGACGGTGTTGCCTTCCTTCTTCTTCTATCGCATCTTACCTCTCTACTATTTTTCAAGGAGTCTCCGGTTACATGAGAAGACGTTCTGTGCTGACCAGTATTGACTAGTGGAAAACTTGGACGGGGGCAATTTATCAGAAGGGACAGTCTTGGGCTGTGATTTTGTAGGATACGTCGAGAGTATTGGAAGTCATGTCTCGAAGCTCAAGGAGGGAGATCTGATAGCTGGATTGATCACGGGAGGTAAGTAGGCCCGACGTTGCCATGTCGATGGTTGCTAAATGGGTATATAGGCGAGCATTGCAGTCACGGTGCCTACAGTGAGTATACCATAGCAGATGAAGATCTATGCTTCAAAGTGCCACCAAATCTCGGTCTAGAAGAAGCCGCGACGGTTCCTCTTGGATCCTGTCTAGCCAAGATGGGTCTCTTTTCCAAATCGTGCCTGGATCTTGGTCCCAAAATAGGCCCTGATGCTACACTTCTCGTCTGGGGTGGCAGCGGTATGTTCCCATATTTCCCATTTATTATAGGACCTGACCTGACATAAGCTAATAATCATCTGGCTTAATTTTTAGCTTGCGTGGGCCGTTTTGCGATTCAAATCGCCTCGCTCTTCAGAATTCGCGTCATAGCCACCAGTGGGCCGTGGAATTTCGATATGCTCAAGTCCCTGGGTGCAAAGCATGTTCTCGACTACCGTGATGAAAACCTGCTAGATCGTATCACAGAGCTAGCGCCAGACCTGGGACATATCTTTGACACGATAGGAACGTCATCAATCACCGCCGCAACGCTGTCAAAAAAATTGCTCAAGGGCCGGGGGAGGCTGTGTGCGCTCAGGCTCAACGAGAACTATGCTTCGGGGATATCTTCACAAACGCGAGTGTCGGATGTCGCTGTGTGGAGGGCATTTTTGCATAATCATGACCCTCACGCTAATGGAGATAGTCGTACGGTATGCTTGATCTCAAAGACTACAACATATCCATAGTTAGTTCACTGACCATAACATAGCCCTCCGTCAGTGACCACGAATTAGCAACACGGCTATTCCACTCCTTACCCAAATGGCTAAACGATGGCTTTGTCAAACCCAACCACCCGCGCGTTCTGAAAGGAGGTTTACAGGCCGTGACGGATGGGTTCGAGAAGGATCGCTCCGAGGGGCCGTTGGACTATAAGATTGTGTATCAGATTTAGATGGGAGGTGCTTGCTTGATATGATATCCTTCGTTTTATATCCCAAGTTATTTAGTTATCGGAGACTATTGTTATATGTGATTGTTTTATTCCTGTGGATAGCTAGCTATCGCTTTTCATACTGATATATACACACATGAATGAATGAACTTCCGTCATTAGAATTATCTATCACGACTACAGTTTCATAACCCTACCACCAACCACCACCGCCTGGACAATTAGCCACAACAACCAACACAGGAGACCCTCAATAATAAGACACTAAGCGTTCTGTTTCAAAGTACTTTGCACCTTCGGATACACCTTAACCAACCCCTGCCAAACACCCGGGTGCCTCGACCAAAGCACTTCAGGATCCCACGACATACCCACAAAAACAGTCTCGATACCACTTCCGACGGGCGTCAGGAAGACCTGGCAGACCTGCAGGCCGATGACGAAGGCAAACGCCATGATCACAGCGGTGAAATTACCATCGGTGTTGTAGTCCGGTTTGGTGAACTGGAGGTACAAGTACGCCAGGAGGGCGGAGATGTAAGCCACGCCCACAGAGCCCATGGTAAGTACGGGGCCCATGAGGCAGTCGTTGACGAGCACATCGACGCCGCGATCTTTCATCATCGTCCAGGTGTCCTTGGCTGCAGGAATATACGCCTTGCCGTACAGCGCGATGTGGCAAAACGCGTAGCGGTTGAACAGCGTCACAAGCCAGTTGAGCAGCGCGATCAGACTGCCCAGGATACACGCGAAGATGGTCCCAACAATACTGCCTTCTGCGGCTTCGTGGCGCTGCAGCACCGAGCATGCTTGTCGGAGGGCGTTAACGAATGCGATGATCAGACTGCCCAGACTGATGCTGCCAAAGGAGTAGGTCGTCGCGCGGGTGAAGGCACCGCGCGTGGCGCCTTTGGGAAGGGACTTAGAGCTCTGGCGCACGTCCGACGACGTCGGGTCCGGGTCTACGGTGTAGAAGTACCATGAGCCGTAGATTCCGGCCACCGTCGTGTGCACCGTGTTCTTGATCCATTCGCTGAACCAGTACATGGCGAAGGTGACATAGACTACCAGCCCAATGACTCGAGCGCGACTGCAGCCACCGTCGCTGCAGGATGGGTTTTGCGCGGCTCCCGGGCTGGATGAGGAGCTGCTCGGTTCGTATGCAGTGTAGATTGCAACCAACGTGACCGAGAACCACGCCGCGAATGCCACTGTGACGATTCCGCCCAGCGCGCTCACCAAAAACACTTGTCCGTGGCCCTTGGCCACATCCATTGCAGTGCGCAGCATGAACGCCGTAAACGGGATGCGCGGGATCCAACTTATAAAGCAGATGATCGCGAATACCCCGAAGAGCAGGAACACGATCCCACCGCCATACTGTTTGCGCGTGATATAGTAGATACCAGTGGCGATGGCGAGAACGATATTTAAGATTCCCGTGACCCAGATAAAGAACTTGGGGAAGTATCGTGCACCTAGGAAATAGAGCCATGAAAAACCGATCGCCACGCACAACACGAAGATGAAAAGAACAAGCGTGTTCGTGTCCAGGGAGATGTTGTTCGCAGAGTCGTAAATACCACCGCCGCTGAACGATCTGTGTTCCGCGTAGCGGTGGATGGACACCCCCGAGACAGCGACGAAGCCCAGAAAGACGGCAATAAGCTATAACCACGCTCGAGTATCAGCTAATGTCCTTGAATATCTCCAAATACTTAAGTCCAAAGGGTATGGTTACCAACAGTCCCGCCCAGAGATCATTGAACTTGGGCTTTTCAATCTTGAACGCCTCGTCGAAGCCCATAGCTTGGTCATAGGTTGGAGGCTCCTGCGGCGGTTTGGCCTCGGGAGGGACCTGATATTGATTCTGATTATCATTATAGGCGTACTGTTGCGGTGGTGGTTGCTGCTGTGGCGGTGGCTGCTGGGGATACTGGAAGCCTCCAGGGGGCGCGGGCTGCTGGCCCTCTGCGAACGGCTGGCTAGGGTTGTAGTAGCTGGCTGCTTGTCCGCTCATGATGCTGGCATTCGTGTAGAGTACGGCAGGACAGGGGAAAAGGAGAGCAAAAAGAGAATAGAGAAGGGTTAGTGCCTGAGCCTCCGGTTGAAGTGGCGGAATAGACTTCTATAGTTCTCGCTATCGTGACCGCATCCGGAAAGGGAGCCAGAGGCAGCCCTACATTTGAACAGTGACCAAATGATCTCCACCGGATAACAAGATCGATGATTCACCAGGATCGATCCATGGTTATGATTCAGCGCTATGTACATTCGAGGAATAAGGTAATAGAGGACCCATAATAATCTACGCCGGCCGCAGTACGGAGGACACGAAAGGAGAATCATCAAGGAGGGACGATCGCAATCAGACCTGATCTCACCCACAACAACAACAACTGCAAGATCATTCATGCAATAAGTGCAGTGGCAGATGCAGCACAAAAATGAGAGACATGGAAATGAGGGATGAGTGAATGAATGAATGAATGATAAATAAATGATAATAATAAAGAAAAGACAACAACGCTCCATTCAGGAGCATTTGGGTATCAATAATAATATCGAGCATGCGTAATCAAACGAGCAACAACAACAAGAATTATAATAAACCAACGCCAACAACATGAAAAAAAAACACCTTTTTTTTCTTTTCTCACCGGACAGCATGGTGATGTCTCCGCATATGTCGCCAGGAATCTGCAATGCTGCGTTCCAATCCCGGGATCGGAGTACGCGCTCTTGGGGTTGTTGTTGCCCATTCGTCAGTGGCTGCTTGGAGCTGACCCTTGGTCAACGCGGCAGATCGACGGATCTTGTCTTGTCGCACAGCCGCACGTCGCGACGCCCGCAGTTCATCGATGCGACCCTGTCCCACGCGGTGGCGTCGGACAAAACAATCTTCCAGCAACATATTTGCGTCAAGCAGCTTCTTCGGGATCGTTTGCACGACTTGGAACACCTCCATGGGATCAGATATGTTCAGGATGTCTCGTTCGCACGCTTTGAAGATGGCCAAGGATACACGAAAGAATGTCTTGGAACCTTCGTAGAAGAAGACATCCCATACCCGCAACGTCGTCTCCAATGGCAGAGTCCCGATAAAGATGGACATCAGCCAGTTGGTTAACCCGAGAGTAATGTCCGGTAGTCGCGAGTGCACCGTGAGAGCGGGAGCCCGCGCTTTCCCGCTGGCCGGGCTCGTGTCTGCAATTTTACTGTACACACTGGGTAACGACTCTTTCAACAGGACCATCAGAATCCAGAGGTCAATGTTCGCGCCCTCCAGGCTGATTTCATGTGTTCCGGGCAGGTAAATCGAGGTGATGATGTGCAACAACCAAAAAGCTTTTTCTTCTGGAAGAAAGAGCAGCAACATTCCCGTGATGAAATTGAGAGATTGGGTATAGCCGACTTTGGGATTGTGAAGCGCATATGCATAGAGAACCCGTCGAAGCGACTGGATCATTTCCGTCTCGACCACCGAGTCCTGTCCCAGGTTGCTACTACCAGAGCCTGCACCTGGGTTCCCCGGCTGCTCTGAGTCGGGTTTGAAATGGATGTTATCCGGAAAGGTACGATGGAGGTCGCGCTCGATGTGTTCCTTGTCGTCATTGGTGGGCGACGCCATGGCCCGCTGGACAAGATCGTCGTACAGCCCTGGATTCCGGTTCATGAGGTCAAAGCCACCTGCATACCAGAACCATGCTGCGCCCCGGTATTCAGACGGGATCCCTTTGCGCACAAAACGCTTGACTCTCGTCGACTTCGGGGGGAATCTAGTCGGATCCCCCGTTTCCAATCCATTTTCTTTGAGTAGTTCGATCCACTTTGTTTTCCGATTCGCGGCGTAGTTCGAATAAGGGCGACTCCAAACATTGTAACGATCCAATGGGACATGGTTTGTAGCTTTGCGGAATCCATAGCAGTCGCGAGATTCGGTTCCCGGAATAAGTGGAGGAGGCACTGCGCCTGGAATCACAACCTTTGTTTCTTGTGTATCAATTCGATCGACTGTCTCATGATGGAGGGTCTGGTGGGTGTGGGCGAGTTCGTGGGAGGCGGGGTCGGGAGGTGGTTCGTGAGTCGGCGATCGATCATTCTGGACTTCTTGCGACGGTAGATTTTGACCCAACACATGGAGATCCGGAAGGGTTGGTACAGGAGCAAGGTTTTTCACGGGGTTTATGTCTAGCGAACGTTCATCATCGGCTTGACCGCCATCTCCGGTCAATTGTGTCGGAGACCGGAGAGAGCTCGTCGGATGCAATTTATCCTCTGCATGTAATTCTGGCGACGACGGTTCCTCCGTCACGTCACTGAAGCCATCCAAATACATGGAAATTGCATCTTCCACGCTCATTCCCTCATCCTTCTCGGGTTCATCCGGAGTATCGGGAGAGAGATCCGTAATGGAGCTGCTTTTCGTCAAGACACTGCTGCGCTCTGTTCCACTAGCATGTTCAATACTGGAGCGCGATGTCATGGCTGAATTAACACTAGACCGAAGCGCGTCATCTTTCCCATAAGCGTCCAGCGATCCATTGGGGGTGACACGCGGTGGTCCTAATGCCTGGGAAGTAGAGGTATGCTCGTTGTTTGGTCGACATTCGCGGGAATGATGGCCCTTGGCGCGCTTCTGATGGTTCAACCGGGAGGAAGACATGGAAATCTGCAGGCCTGGACGGCCCGGGGGCATCTTCCGGCGAGACTGACGGTCGCTCTCGGAGTCCACCTGGCGCCATACGGGGCTCGGGTCGTGAGGTCCGGCGGGAAATGTCGGTGCTCGGTTTGCTGGTTTAGGAGCATCGAAATCATAATAGTATTCGGGGTGGTATTGAGGTGAGGGGCATGGAGACACCTGCTCTTCTGGCGGAATCCAATATCCATAGTTCCCTCTTCCTCGAGGGGTACCCGCATGCAAACGGGGGGATTGAGCACGAACGGTCTGAGAATGACTGGTTGCCGGACGCGACGGGGGAGTCGGAGGAGGGTGTATTCTAAGGGGATCAAGGCGAAGCGGCTGCGGGATTCTGCGACGGCTGGGGATATCATAGTCGGCCATACGAGGCGAATATCGAAAGTTTCCATTTTCTGTGACCATGGCCACGAGATAGAACCCAGAACCCGCTGGACATTTGTCGATATGCGAAACGTGGTAATCGTCAATGGTAGCGAACGCTGAGTGCTCGAGACAGCAGTAAAAACGAAGGAAAGTGATAGATAAAGCTAGAAATCGGCCCTCTGGAGGGCATGCAGGAGCAGGAAAGAAATAATGTCGCTTCAACAAGAATAGACAGGCGATAACGAACGGGAGGAAGCCACAGCAAGACGCAAGGATGAAGTCAACCCCATCCGAACGAGTCCCACGATCCCTGCCAGAGGTCTCTCTCTCAACAATGGGAGAGTCAATCTCCACAAGAAGGACAGGAAGGACAACGAAAAGGATGAAGAAGAAGAAAAATTTGAAAATAAAAAAAAATTGAAAAAAGAGGAAGAGGAAGAGAAGAGAGGAAAAGGAGAGCAGAACAAGAAAAGAAAAGCAAGCAGCTGTTGAGCTCCCAAACAAGTTAGCACCGTATGTCTGGTATGGTACGGTAACTGGTATGTTCTTTATCACTTCAACCACTTCATCTGGAGGTCTACGACTTGCTACTCGTTGTGACGGCCGCCCCTCCGGCTTTACGCAGTCCGCATCTATCATATCTGCAATGCCCGCAGGGGAAGTCGTAGATTTTCCCTTGACGCGCGCTGTGCTGTGAGCTGCATTATGCAACCTATCTGTGACCGGTCACGCCTGGCTCCAACAACCTACATAATGCCGGCGCGCCTGTTCCATGGGGGAGTCTACGATCCGTTCCGTTCTGGAGACTACTGTATCCCGGGTTGACAGAGTTGAAGATGGCGTTGAGTATGGCAAGGGGAGGGCAAGGGGGCCAACTATAGGATGGGATAGATATATCCTTCTTTGCCCCGCCCTCTGGTACTTTTGCATCGAGTATGAATACGGAGTACTCTGTGCTCTGTATTCCGTACGGAGGTACACTGGAAACCGGATATAGAGATCAGGACTGACTACTGCGGTACTAGGACTGACGGCGGTTACATTGGGCTATCCCAATCTTATTATTACCGATACTAGTTCTCGTATTGAATCCTTCCATTTGTTCGACGCTAAATTCAGGAACGGAAAATCGTCGCAGATTACGCTATCGGACTGTCTAGCGGAAGGAGTGTGCACACAGAGTACAGAGTAATACAGTGCGCGGTCTAGATAAAGCACATTCAACGAGGAATCCATAGGACTACTCAGAGTACAAGGCTACAGGCAACGGAAGAAATTTCCCATTTTTTGCGGATACGATGACATACCCGGGCTCCCTTTTCTCCGTGGTGAGGATGGATGCTGATTATTACTTGACTTCCGTCATGGGACAAATAATACTCTGTAAATAGCGGGTGGGGAGCATCTAGTGTGCTCTTAGTGTAAATGTCCCTGGTTTCAAGGGCTAGTGTCGGATCCGCCGTCCGTCCGTTCCATCCATCCATACAGAGTACGTCCCCGGCAGACGTTCATATCCAACCATCCAGAACAGAAGCCAAAACAGGGCGAGACACGACAAGAAGCTAACCGTCTTAGTCGCCAGTGTTATTAAGGGTCATTCTCAAGCTTTCCATGCTGGTTTGGTTTGGTTGGTTCCGCTCCGGTCCGTGTCCAGTCTAACCAAGCATTTTCCACGAACGTTCGAATCCTAATCCAAATTCGATCCAGTCCGGTTTGGTTTGTCTCGCGTCTCGGGAGTTCCAATCCGTCGGGTGCTGTCCGCTAGTCCTGAGCTGGACTCATCATCCAGGCATACTCCGTATGGGGGTCTGGACTGACGATCTGCATCTTAAATTCTCCGTTCTGAGTGTCTCCGTACTTTACACAGAGACTATCATCATCAGGGAATACTGGAGTACGCCCATAGGAAACTCTTCCGTTCTGCCCTTGCATATGATGATGGTACCGGATCTATAGCCTTGTCACGCGGACGATAGAGTCCGTACATCTTTGCTGTTCGAGTGAAAGGATAAGCAAAACATTATTATTATCCAATATATAGGTATCCAATCAATCAATCGGTATTATTCTTGCTTCTTTGTTGCAGACTAATTCGGTCATAATTGGTCGGCACTGCGTATGACAATGTCTATCGTCTATGTCGAGGATGTATTTTTCTCACGGAGTAATTGATCTCATATCTTTCGCTCAGCTGTCATGCCTGGGATATTTCTGCCCAGTACTACAGAGTAATACTCTAGATCCACTCATCACTCGGTCGACTTTCTCTCATTACACGTTTCGTGATATACCAAAGCTCAAATCTAAACTCTCGAATATCACGCACACAGTCATCGAGATGAAGAGTCGCATGTGCTTTGACGATGTTGCTTGAGAGCAGAGTGAAGCCACCTCAGATACCTGGTTGTCAGGACTATTCAAAACAGACACTTTGACGGCGATCGGCGATTTCATGATCAAGCATCGAAAAGTCCCAACCAAATTGTGCCAACCTCGAGCAGGGGCATTCAATGTGCCCTTCAGATGAAATTCCAGGATGGTGGCTCGGCGCTGATCCGCTTCCCAAAGCGTGGAGCCACCATGTTCCCCGAGGAGAAGGTGAGAAATGAAGTCGCTGTGATCAGGTATATTCAGAAAAATATTTCGATTCCTGTACCGTTCATCCTGCACTGGGGAACAAAGAATGAAAGTCCTCTCGGTCCAGGCCCGTTTATCCTGATGGAATACATTGATCATGCCACGGATCTGAGTACAGCATCGCCAACGCTGGGTGGTGGTGATCGACCGATACTCGACCCATCTATCAATATCGACAAGCCGGTGTCCAGCGGGGTAGGATTATCCAGGACGAGGACTTCAATGCCTGCACTGGAGCAGATGTGGCAGTTTCAAATTTCCTTTATTCCATGCCAATGGCTTCGTTTTTCTTTTACTTTTTAATGCTGTATCTACAGCTAGTGCTTTCAGATTGTGAAAATAATGACGTATCATATCAAGAAGTCCTCACCTTTTCTCCTGGTACAGAGGACCATAATCATTGATCATACTCCAATGTGTGAAATCAGAAGCCGTGTATTTTGATTTAATAGTGGTGAGGCTTGTACTCTGTATATATGTAGTAGATCAGCTGTGGGTCAGCTTTGGAATTTTAAATATACCCTTTGTCACTAGCAACCGAACTGCTAACATATTTATGAAGCCACTTGGACATATTAAATCTATGGCAAATATTAAGTGCTTGGGAGTCAAATCCTGAAGATGAAGGAAGTTGACTGTTGGGGGTGCTTGCTCTAGAGGTGCTTAGAATGCCTATTGTATGTCTTTTATTATCTTAATGGGAAATCTTGTTGCTTCATCCATGCTCTGGCCTACCAAGGGGGTGTGTTGGCCTGTAGGGTGGCCGCATACTGTAGGTTGCTAGGGAGCATGTGATCCTCCATCCATAAAGGACATCTCATGTAGCTAGATTTTTACCTGCCACACATCATCTTCATCATCTACTGCTACTAGCAATCATCAATCTGTCTACTTGTAGCATTCGTTGTTATATTTTATCTCCTATTTCTGCAGAGACATCCATGTTAAGCAACTGTGACCCTGATGCAATTGTAATAAAGATACGAAATGAAAAATAGAGGAAGAGAACACACAACTCCTGTCCACTGCTCGAGCCCATACACCTGTACATAGCTCGTGCAAACTTATGCGTTCTCACTCGCAAACCGCCGAGTCCAATCCCTCGCAACCTCATCATACCTCGCCCGATCATTCCTATATTGCTCTGCAATCCGCCCCTCGACCGCATCATCGGGCATCGGCTCCGCAAGCAACTGTCGCGCAAACTGCAGCACGGCTACGATCCGCGAACTTGGCTTCCACTCATCGGGCCTTAGCATCCCCAGACACATACTGCCTTTATCATCGTTGGTCACGTTCGGATGGTAGATTTTGGTTGCGAAGGATACGGCGGGAGGTTTGAAAGGGTATTCAGTAGGGAATTTGAGCTTGATTAGGAATGTACCATTCTGTTTTGTAGGCCTTTGTTAGTCGCTTTCTTTTGTCTATCTCTTCTCCGCAGGTTATCAGGTATATAGACGTACGTGGAAAGGCGATCCTTCTGGTCCCTCCATGTAGACCTTCCAGTCGTAAAGATCGGCTTCGTTGGCCAATGCCACTTTGATTCCTTCTGGAGGGGACTCAACGAGCTCAGTCAGCTCCTGTGTGGTTTTAGCATGCGGACCAACAGTCGACTACCTAGGTGGCTTTTGGAAGCTACCTTTGCTATCCGCTTCTGGCTACCCATTGTAATGATGCAGTCCGTGAAAGACGAGCAGTGGAAATGGACTTGGAAGTGAGGTGAGCAGACAAGAAAGGAGGAACCGCGACTTGAAGACAGTGGATCTGTCAATATGCACCGCCAATGGAATTTTCACAGCTAGGTCTAAAAAAGCAGAAAGATGGATGGATTTTGAATGACTGAAGCCGTGGCGGGGCGTTACTGCGCGGCAGGCGGGGAGCCATGCGGGAAGTGACGTTGTCTCCCAAGGTATTATCCTTAAAATAGAATTTATACGCTGTGGCTTGGTTTGACCGTTATCGTCTGCTCTATGCAGAGAAATGTAATACTTTAATACTATATAGGCAGTTCTGGCAGATCATGCAATCCACAATGAATTCAGCATACCAACACTTTCACCTACAGACACCTTTTTTCACCATTACTACTCCCGTTGTAACATCACTGTCAACCCCATAATCCCAAGTAACACCGACTTGAGCCAGGGATGCTCGCTCAGCATGATCGTCACGTATCCAACAATCGGAATATATCCTCGCACACTACCCACGATGTCCTCCTCGCGATTCAGATGGTCTTGGCCTCTCGCGTACAATTCTGTGTCGTCGGCGATGTTGTTGTCTCCCTTGGTCAGGAGCATATTGTTGGGTACGTCCGAGGGACTGATGATGAATACTCATTAGCAACCATCCAAACATATACAGGGGATGGATAGTAACATACTCCGCAATCTCCTTAACCTTCTTCGCCTTCCCCTCAACCTCCGGGAACGTCCTCACAACGCGATGCACAATGGGGATATCCTTGCCCCGAACATTGTAAACCACAACCTCTCCCAGCTCGGTTCGCGGTGCCCGATTCCATAAGAAAAGTAGGTCCCCTCGCTGGAAAGCCGGCTCCATAGACCCGGACAGAACCACCACTATGGGCGATGAGGAGGCCGTGAGAACCGAGAGCCCCTTCCACATCATGAATGCCGTGGAGAGAACGAGGGCGAAATTGAGCATTTGCGCCAGCGACTGGCGCATATTGGAGAGATTCGACGAGAGGAATGAGAGCATGGTGGGCGGATGTTCAGTTCGAGATGCGGTTCGGGGGAGGTGAGATTCTGCGGGCGTGAGGACGCTGCTATTCCGTGATGTATATCTTGTAGATAAATGGTCAATCAATGACTATCAAGCGACCCCGTTTATCAAGAATGCCCTCGCCGCGTGGTGGTTGACGTCGGAGAGTCGAGAGGTGTTGCTGCACTGGAAGTCGGAGATGCGAGGTGGCCTCCGAAGTTGTCGCGCAGAGGGCCATGTGGTGAGCGGTCTGTCTATACAGCAATTTCAGCAACTACAGCAACTTCGTTGGTTTATTTGATTTTAGACTAAGCTGAACAAGTTTAAGCTGAACAGTTTGCTATAATTATGCTTGCTTTGAGGAACTTCCTATCTTCTTTTGCATTTGCGCTGGACATGAGTTGTAAGCCGGATTGCAACTACTCCATACATGCTACAAATTGGTGGTCAATCGTGTCCATAAAAGTCTCTAATAAATAGCAAACAGCACTCATCTTCCCGTCGAATTGTTATTCCATCACTGGCGCTTGGACTTAGCTCGCCAGTTTTGAATGATCGTTCAATTCCAGTCCAAGCAGCCATGTTAGGTTCACGTGCTGCAAGCCCTGTTCTTGTATCCTGTAACACAGACTTGGTTACTCCCATAAGTACTGCCCCAAGCCATAAGCTACCCAACCTTGGCTTTCAACTTAACAAATATTTGGTAAGCATGCTGTAGTTTTCTTCTTGAACTAGTGGATTGATCCAGGCACTACTTTTCATACTGAAGAAAGTGTGGTATAACAAAGTCTGCATGCCCCATACATTGAATTCAATGTCATAAGTATGTAAGACATTAACATAGAGGGTTAAGGAACTTTCTGCTCAGGTGATCTATTTGGATACATTATGGGATGCAATCATGGCAAGCAAATGCCAAGAACTTTGTATGGAGTATACTTTTGATAAAGCTTTGTGCCGTGTACATATACTTGGGTTATATCACAAAGTAGTCCAGAAAGTAAATAGACCACTGGAAGTAATATCGCAGTGTTGTGAACGCCTTAGCCAATATGCTCGCTCTATCACAATGATGTAAGTCCCAACAACGCCAATGCGTATATACCTTAGCTTGAAAATGAAAAGAACACATAAGCCAAAATGAAGTCAGAGCTATAGAGAGCAACTTCATGCATGCCAACCGACTAGATCATCCCGACAATCCAGACACCCCAAGACGAAGGGTATCTGATTCCATATCCAAACCTTCTCCGTAGCGTGCTGAACGGCTCCTCTCAGAGCCAATTCTTCTCTGGCAACACTAAACCAGATATCATCTATCGACGCATGAGCGCGCCAGTTTGGTGCGTTCTCAAAAACTAATGAGTTCATATCGTCTTTCTCGTTCATCATGATGTCGTTATCAAAGTTGTGCATGAAGTCCTTCCGTTGCATGCGCTGATTCCCGCCGTCGCCTATTTCAGCGGAAAAGTACTCCACTAGCCGCAGGAATGGCGAGACGGTTAGTAGTGAGCCAATCCAGCCGTCGTCTTCTACGCCTCGTTCATCGGGGGGTACAGTATACCGTAGGTAGGAAAGGATAAGTTGCATGCAGTGATGTGTGGATATGAGTGTGGAGGTGTCGGTGAAAGGGGGTGATCGAAGGATGTTGACTTGGATTTCTCGGTACATGGATTTGCGGACGTTGGGTGGTATGGGTACCGGGAGTCGCCCGGCCTCGAACTCGCGCAAGAGAGCGTTGGTATGCTCTCGACGAGCAAGGGAGTACGCTTCGAGAAAGTATAATGTATAGTACCTGTCATCAAGTGAAAGTATACGTTAGAACATTTCCACCAGCCTTCCCTGGACTCCAACCTACATGAGTGGTGTGAGGTTGAACCGTAGACTTGCTATCCCTCGCTCAACCAGAGCATTCTTGTCTTTCTTCGAAGGGAACATGGCCTTAACAAAGGCCTGCTCGCATTGCACGAACCGATCCATTACACGGTCAGCCACATAATAGCAGAGCCTTGAACAGAGATTCTGCCGGCGTCGCAAGCTATGCACATATCGAAATGTGTAGAGATGCCCCCCCTTGGCACTTTTCGATGGTGGAAACAAATCCGACAGGAGGACCACATCATCCTCCGGGTTCCGAGTATAGGTCCTCTCGCTTTCTATCGGGGACGGAAGGGTACCATGTCGGCGCTGGCGGAGATATTCCCGGCTTATCAGTTGTTCGTGGGATGTGAGGACCTGACAGAACGCTCGACAAACGAGTCGTAGAGGAAGTAAGTCGCGGATACCGCAATAGGCGAATATCTTAGTCTGAAGCTCGACAGGAAGAAGATCCCATGGGGATGCCGTAGATGTGATATTGACATTGCCGACACTGCAGACGTACCGGTATCAACAATCAGCGACACAAACAAAGGTACCGTTGAGGAAGCTCAGGAAAGATAAAGACGTACACTGAAGTCGACGACGCAGCAAAAATAGTATTCCTGGCCGGATCGTCCCTCTTCGCATCTGCTTTCCTGCCCCTGCCGAGAGCAGACCGGGCCTTTTTCACATGAAGCAGTAATTGGACGATTGGCTTCATCGTCAAGCTCCACAAAAGCAACTAAGGAGATCAACCCCAGTGGTCGAAACCACTCTCACAGCAGAGGCAGTTTCGATCTCAACTTGCACACTATCCGTTCAAATACTCCGGGGGAGCAATTACAGTCCGTTCTTTTTGGCGCTTCGATTCCAGACCCCCCGAGGGGGATATGACTAAGCCGCTATCGGTGCCATCATGTGAGGTCACATGATGATAGCCAAAATAGAACTGATGTTGAGAAAACGATAGACAATCTGATTATGTTGACTGGTATTGTATGCAGTCTGGAGTCTTCCCACCATTGCTAGTATGTATACAGTGTAAAAGTACAAGGGACACGGCCGACCGATTCGTGAAATGACCTACATACTCTGTAAAAACCATCGTTCATCCTTCACGCTCACGTGGGTGAGAGAGATATAATTAGAAAAACAACATAAAACCATCTCATTTCACAAGACGCGGAGGGCACATTGGCTGTGGTCGAAGGAGAACTGCTATCATTGGTGGCCGCGGCGTCGACCGATGAACTGATATTTCTTCCGCTCCAGAGAGCTCATCTTCCTTCTTGATATTGCTCTCACCGCCTTCATTTGCCGATCAAGGTACGAGTACGAGGCGCACCTGCTCGAATGCTTCCTACAAGATCAGATAGTCGAATATAATAATGAGAATGTGACTACGCCCCGTGGAGTATTGGCTCTTTTATACCAGGGCACACTAAGCAATGTTGGTAACCAGTATCACTAAGTAGTCTCGTCTTAAGTATATCTGACGTCATTTGCGCAAGCGGTTGCATCAGGATAGCAGGTAAACCTGGTCTGAGAAACAAACAACTTCTGCTTTTCATCACTTCAATTCACTGCAAACAATAGAATATTGTCCTGTATTCCAAACTGCGATCAAAATGAGCAACAACATCCTCATACTAGGCGCTACCAGGGGCCTCGGAGCGTCCCTCAGAAAGCTTTACGCCTCCAAATCCTCTACCAAGACCGTCTACGCAACGGCACGGGCAGCAAGCCCTCCTTCAGACGTAGAGTCCGGCGTCACCTGGATCCCCGACGTCGATGTATCCCAGCCAGATGTCGGCCAGAAGCTCGTCTCTCAGATCCCGCCCTCCACCAAGATCTCCACGGCGATTATCTCGGCGGGATACTTTGGCTTCGAAACCTTTGATAACCCTGACTGGGAGAAGCAGGTGCGGATGTACACGACATCTGCGATTGGGCCGGTGTTCGTTGTGCAGAGTCTTTTCAAGGCCGGGCTGCTGGGTGAAGGGAGTAAGGTGATTTTGGTCAGTACTGAGGGTGGGAGTATCACGCTGCGGCACGAGAAGGAGGGAGGAGGAAACTATGGGCATCATGCTAGCAAAACAGCTCTGAACATGGTGGGGAAGCTGCTTAGCTTGGATTTGAAGGATAAGGGTGTCGCTGTTGGGTTAGTTCACCCCGGGTTCATGCGGACAGAGATGACCAAGAGTGTGGGGTTTGATAAATATTGGGATGCTGGGGGTGGTTAGTTCTTTTTCCTTTGCCATTGTTCTGATATGATAGATTTCTAATTATGCCTGCAGCCGTAACACCGGACCAAGCAGCTGAATCGCTCGCATCGTTCGCCGAGGACTTCGATATTAGCAAGACAGGGCAATTTTGGGCACCCCGGGGTCCTGGGTACGTTCACATTGATATTGACCATGAGAGACCAGAACTAACATACTGTGATTGAACAGTGATATCGGCACTGCAGAGAATGTTCTCGGAAAGGACTTGCCTACGCCGTTGCAACTGCCTTGGTAAATATATATTCAAGCACCGCAGTATATATACACCGGTACAAACCTGGTTAAGATAGAATATATCGCAACAAGTGTGACCGCAATACTCCATATGCTACCCACTCAAAGATAACATAAGAATTTATTTCTCTAGAGCTTACTGCATAGTATCCAGGGTAAAAGCGATTTTATCGGGCGTTTTAAGGGCTATGTCATATTGGGGCTTGGCTGTCAGAGTACTCCCGACTCCGCTGCAGAGCAATAATGCCGTACTCGGTAGGGAATACGGAGTAGACTACGGAGGGTAGATGCAATCGATAGTAAGAATGGAAAAGATATCAGCCATCAGAAATACGATCCGAACCAAAGCACAAAAGAAAAAAGACAAAAAAAAAGCAATGCATCGTCCGTGAATCGAACACGGGCCTCGTCGATGGCAACGACGAATTCTACCACTAGACCAACGATGCTAGTTGTTAGAAAGCTTGGTCAACAATACTTGATGAAACAGCATTATATCCGGAACCCGCCCGAGTGCCTATACTCCGTCAATACTCCGCCCCCTTCATACCAAGACCGGATCCGTCGGAAGGAGCCGGAAACTGCCGGATTTGGGAAGTGTTTTGTGATAATGCGAAGAGAAGGTCCACCGGGGCAACTTCCATGGAAATGATCTGGAGCCGCAGCAGATTACTACGGGGAGACGCCGCTCCCATCGTCGCATCTGTTCAGAGTATACCGAAGTAGCATCACGACGGGTCTGACGTCGATCACCAGTCGCTATCTTCGGTGCTACGGCATCCCTGAGCAGCTGTCACGGAACATGGATTTTATTGTCTTTATTAGAGAACTATCATGGAAGATGCCGTGTATTATTCAGTCTCACTCGTCGTAAGTTCAGCAAGGCATACTTATTTAGTCTCGATGTCATAGTTGAAAAGGGTCCTTGGCATGGTTCGTATTGTGAGCGGCAGTGTCGGGCGTCAATTGGTGCGCGACTGCGGCTCAGCCTCGACAGGAGGTCAGTTCGCCTTCAGATTTGGTCGTTATTACTGCGGAGGTGAGGATGCGCTCTTGGTACTTAAACCTCTCTGCATCCTGCTTTCATCTGATCCGGATAATTCTCCGAAGTACCTTTAACCTCGTTGTCTTTTGTCCATATTCAATAACAATACGTACGATACGCCAATATGTCTGCGATCGATCACAACGGATCCAGCAGCAAGCCTGCCCGTCCTGAAAACCGCCCCGAACCTCGCACAGGTGGTCTGGTCAATGTCCAACCCCCTCGGCCGGACGACCTGCAGCCCAGATATGCGCATCAGTTCGAGAAAGACACGGACAACCCTGATGCCCATGGCTGGTATGCAAGTTTCATCCACGGGTTGGGTTCAATGATTGGGGGTATGGGTGCTATTCCCTGCTGCTTCTGCTGCCCGAACCCTTTCAAGCCTGTGTCGCAAGGTGAAGTCGGATTGGTGTCTAAGTTTGGACGGTACGTTTCCACCTTCTAACTAACCCCCGGTCTTCAGATTTAAGTGACGTTTGCTGACTGCAAACAGCTTCGAACGTGCTGTCGACCCCGGTCTCGTCAAGGTCAATCCCCTTAGTGAAGACCTCCGCACCGTGACAGTCAAGGTCCAGATCGTCGAAGTGCCGCGCCAGATTTGCATGACCAAGGACAACGTCTCCCTCACTCTGACCTCTGTGATCTACTATCAAGTGACCTCGCCGCACAAGGCCGCGTTCGGCATCACCAACATCCAGCAGGCGCTCGTGGAGCGCACCCAGACCACCCTGCGTCATGTGATTGGAGCCCGAGTGCTGCAGGACGTGATCGAGCGCCGCGAGGAGATCGCGCAGTCGACGGCGGAGATCATCGAGGATGTGGCTGCGACCTGGGGTGTGTTGGTGGAGTCGATGTTGATCAAGGATATCATTTTCAGCGAAGAACTGCAGGATTCGCTTTCCATGGCTGCCCAGTCCAAGCGGATCGGTGAGAGCAAGGTCATCGCTGCCCGTGCTGAGGTTGAATCCGCCAAGTTGATGCGCCAGGCCGCTGATATCCTGTCTTCCGCCCCCGCCATGCAAATACGATACCTCGAAGCCATGCAATCCATGGCCAAGTCCGCCAACAGCAAGGTGATCTTCTTGCCTGCGATGAATCAGTCGGTCATTCAACAACTCAACGCCGCCGACAATGCCGGCGAGGGACCCAGTCGATATGGACAACAGCCGGAAGGCGACGAAGGGTTCCAGCGTGCTATGAACGCACGCATCGTTGAGGATATCTGATCCAGTCGCATAATCCCTCCTGCTTTCTCTATGATGATACGTCGATGCTTTACTTAATATGTGGTTATACCCGACTTTGCTTCTTTTGTTTGACTATCTGTGATGATACCCACCTTCTTTTGGGCTGTTGCCCATTGTCGCAAAATGCTTTAGTACAGTTTGTCTTGATTAATTAAGTAGTCACTACTGGTGTTACATATTGTTGTACAAAGTAATCAGCGTACTAGTTCATACACTGTATGCTAGAGGATACCACCAAGGCGGTGAACTTTATATTATCTCCGTAGTTATGGAGACACTTCAGCTATACAGACTCGCACTCAATCCATTTTCTTCTCAATCGACGCTATAAAGTGTAACGGGTAGACCACATAATGTCCCTGAGAAGCACATAATCATCACCATCACTCCATACAAACAGATAACATTTAGACGCCATATCCGAGCCGAGCATGTCTTCATCTACACCAACGCCAACATCAACATCAACCACAACCAGAGACCCCTTCCACGATGACAATTTCGATCCAGCCGACTACCTTAATGCTGCACTCCCGCCGTTAACCCTGACGGCAACCCAACCCAACGCCTCCCGCGCGCCAGGCTCGATTCCGCTGCCCGAACTCTCCACGCAGGTGCAGTCGCTCGTGTCGACGGTGAATGCGCAAAATGTGCGGCATGCGGGGGTGCTGACGCAGCTTACGGATGAGATACTGAGAGGGGGTGGACGGTTGGCGTATGAGGTGGAGGTATTGAGGGGGGAGACGGTGGGGTTGGGGGATGTTTTGCTGGGGGAGGGAGGTGGTGCTGGTAGAGGAGTTGTTGGGGGCGATATTGGGAGGTTTGTTTCTGGAGGTGAAGATGATGATCATGTGGCAACAGCCACGACAGAGGATGCTACGCTTGAAGCCACGAACGAGAAAGAAGCGAAAAACGACCCAGACTACATAGCCAAACTCCGCACCCTCAACCAAGTCCGCTCGCGCCTAGACGAAGTCGTCCACGTGTTTGGAGACGCAATGGAATGGCCGCTGCCGCCCTCTGAACTCTCCCTCACATCGTCCTTCATCTCCGTCTCCGCACCAGACCCGGGCCCCGAAGCGCACAGTCTTGAGCAAAAGGGGCAAGAAGTCATGAACAAGCTCCGCGCGGAAGTCACAGAGCTCCTGGATAGCGGCGGCGGCGGAGAGGCGGGTTTGGAGGCGGCGAGTCGGCGGGTCGATGCGGTGCGGACGTTGGCGTTGGTGTGGAGAGGCTCGGCGGAGGAGAAGGCGAGAAATCGATTTGTGGATGGGCTGGCGAGGATCGTGGAGGATAGACAGAGGGCGTTGGAGAGTAATAGTGCTGTTGCTGGACAGGGTGGTGCTGGGGGCCAAGGACAGGATCAAGGCCAGGGCCAGCAACGAGGTGCCAATAATCGGGGCATGGGCCATCGACGACGGGATAGTGAAGGGCCTGGAGGAGGGATATTTAGGAATTTGCAGCGGTTACGGGAGGAGATATATCTGGAGTGATGCTTCTTGTGTTCTTTGTACTATTGGCCTAATGATATTATGTACTATGACCCGGATATCCCTAATGCTATGCCCCCAAGACGGACGAATACAGTGAATAGTGAATATACGCCAGAGTATAGCGGAAATGGCCGCTTCCTTCCTGCATAACACACAGAACCAATGGTTAAAAGTAGTTTCAATTTGATTAACGATCAGAGGTTAATATGAGGACGGCTAATTACAGAGTTCAGAGGAAATAATAAACCTGACATTATAATAACTTTAGAACACGAGGCGATTACGCAACTTCTTCGACAACTTGCCATCGCAGAGTCCTACGCGACACCTTCTTGCGACACCTTTGCGACAGCCTCTTAACTAGACCTTTGAGCTAGACTTTCCTCAGGCTGCTGGAATACGACTACTCCGTGCTTTCTATTTACTTCATTGCTGTTCCCGTCTTCCCCTCCTTCTCTTTCCAGTCGCAGGCATGTCCGTCCATCGCCTGCCGTGATCGCGACATTCTGCAGACGAAACCGGAAGGTCACAGACCAGAGGATATAATCCTTGGACTGCCTCTGAAAAAAAAAAAAAAAAAAAGAGCAAAGGAAACAAAAAAACCACAAGAGAACAAGAGAGACAATAATAATGACCACTACTCTGGCCCCGTTTGAGGATGATCCATTCCCTTCCGTTTGGTCCAAGTGGTCGCAGCAGATCTTCTCTCGTCGTTGCCCGCGGCCTCTTCGCCCGGCCAGAGCGCTGCTGGCCGCGATCGCTTTCTGCTGCCTGCTGGTCCTTTGGCTCGTGCGGTCGACTGGCGAGGTACGTGCTTTCTTGCTTGCATATTCCTTGAGGGAGAAGGAAAGACGAATGCTGACTGCGATAGTCCCCCGTCAACTACTGGTCCCTCTTCCCCTCCCATCATCCATTCCGTATACCCCCCGAAGACGCCGCGATCCTCCTCCCTGAAAACCCGGCCCTCACGAAAAATGACTCGACTACTACTTCTACTACCACCCTCCCTAGTAATCTCGACAAAAGCAATCCGTCCTTTCATGTTATCCTTCCCGCGCGCCATGCCACCCCCGAGCTCTGTCGGCTACTGACCTCCGCCATGATCCTGAACTATCCGCCTCCGACGTTAGTGGGTTATGGCAAGTCGTTGCCGAAAGGGTCGACAGAGTACGATGATATGGTGGATCGAGTAAAGGATGTCTATACTTACCTGGAGAGTAGCGGTCATGTGGATGATCGCGACTTTGTGTTGATTTTGGACCGCGTCGATTTCTTCTTCCAGTTGCCGCCGGAGGTCATGATTCGGCGGTTTCAGGGCCTTCTGAGAGAAACGAATGCGAGGTTGCGCAAGAAGTATGGTCTGGTGATGGTTGATCCGCCGGCTTCAGGCCCAAACACTGGTCCACCGGAGGTCTTGCAGAAATATTCGCAGCGGGTGCTGTTCGGGGCGAGCAAGACCTGCCTGCCGGATCTGGCCCTCTCGCGTGATCCCGGCTGCGTCACGGTGCCCCAGTCATCGCTGCCGCCAGACGTCAATGGCTGGAAGACTGACATTGGCTCGGATTCTGGCAGCAACCGCCCGCGATGGTTGAACTCCGCCGTGGTCATGGGCCAGGTAGCGGATTTGAAACCGATCTATGCGGAGGTCCTACAAACCGTGCAGGGACAGCAGCAGCAGCAGAAGCTCAGAAAGAAGCGTGTCAAAACCAACTCCCACGTTGCATTAACCCAGATGTACGGACGGCAGGAATACATCCGCGAGCTGGAACGCTCACGAACGTCCAACGCCTTCATGCAATGGGTCTACCACCGGATTGGCATCTCAGACGCCTCTAACACCGCCGGCGCAGTCCCGCCAACACTAACTCCAGGCTCGCGCTACGAATACGGCATAGGCGTAGACTCGCAGTCGCAAATATTTTTCGATATGGCCTTCTCCCACCAAGACATCGAATGGTTGCACCATAACAACGTCACCCAGGCCTCTGTCGTGCAGACGGAACACGGCGTTCCTCGCGAACACCGTCTCCTTCTACCCGCCGACCTGTCCAACGGACACATCGCCAACCCGTTTTACCACCCCAATCTAACAAAAGACGAACACGCCAACGTTAACCCCCCTTACAACGCAACACTCGATGCCCTCCCCAGCCCTGAAGCCAGCTCCTACCACAACCTTCCCCTCCTCACCAATGTCCGCACCCCTTCCGTCCCCGCGTTAATCCGTTTTGACGGCGATCGTTTCGCGCGGGACGGCTTTTGGCGAAGGATGTGGTATCGGCCCTGGGCTCGCTCTCTCCTGCGCAAATACATGCGCACGCCGCTGGGTTTCGACGCCGCGCAGTCAGCGCTCCTGGGTGGACAGGAATGGTGGAATCTGCGCGGGGGCAAAGGTGGTGTGTGGACGGATCGCGGGGAATGGTTGGACTACCGAGAGGTTTGTCGTGGGTTTGAGAGGGATGTCTTTAACGATGGGTTTGGGGTCTGGGGGAAGGAGGACGGGAGGGCTGGAGATGAGCCGGTTTATAATCAGTTTGGGAATCTGGTTAAGGGAAAAGAGGGTTGATCCGTCTCCTCTCAGTGTGATTCGGCTCTGGCCTGGGTTGTTTGCATACATTGGTGTTGGTGTTGGTTATTTTCATTTTTTATGTTTATGCCCTATATATAACCCGCACGGTACATGATACATTCGAATGAGCATAATGAATCTTTGCTGAATGCAAACATCAAACTAAATATTTCCGGATATCAATGCATAACCAACTCCATGAATACAATAGCAACAGAGAAAAGCCCCACGTTTATCGTGCCCCAGACCCCAATGTCTCCCGAATAATTCTCAGTATCTGCGCGACATCCTCATTCGACAACCGTTCTTCGCGCTCTTCAATCACGGTGTCTAGTAGCGCAAGCGCGCCATAGTCTTCTTCGGGGATTTCTCCCCCACCCTCTGCTCCACCTTCTGCGCCCTCAACGGCTTCTGCGGTGTCATCGCCATTCACCGGGTGGTTCTCATTTGCGCCGTTATCAACATCCATCTGGTCTGTAGCGCTCTCTTCTTCCTCTTCGTGTCCTTCATCATCCGCCGGCGCAGGCTTCCCCCCAACCCCAACACCCAGGTTAACAATCATAAGCACCTCCCCCTTGGTCAACGCAAACGGCTGCAAGCGTGTAATCAACTCCCGCAGTGCCTTATCCATCGGCGTCTCCTCCTCCGCATCCTGTCCCGCCCCCGCATCAACCCCCTCCGAAACAGCCGTCACCGGAGCAAACCGCGGATATGCAAGTAAATGCCCCGACAATCGACTCGCATAATTATGAATTTCCTTGACGACGGTGTTATGGTCGCGCAGGTCCGGGCTGGGGACGAAGTTCCGCGCGTTGGTGTTGGACGGTGGGTTTGGAGGCCGTCGTGGGGGGTGGGTGGTTAGGTGCGAGAGGACTTCGATGTTGGTTAGAGTTGCGGATTGGGGATCTATAATCTTTTAATATCTTTTGCATTAGTATATATCATGTTGAGGGGTGGAGGTCTAACGTACCCTCATTATGTTATTTTATGATTGTGCTACTGTCTGATACCTCTGGTTTTTGGAGCTAGAGGTGGTGAAAATTAATTTTGCCGGTGGAATTGGGCGGTCTGGAAGGCTGTCAGGGCTACTACACTGTATATAACAGAAAATATCAAGTCCCACTTCAGCTTTGTGCTTGAGATGACTACTCCACACTACAGTAGGTCTAGGAGAGAGTTCTGTTTCTTCTGTATGGAGAGGGATTGGTAACCGATCAGGGCCCTCGAGGCCCTACCCTACAATTAGGGCTGCATGCAACCTACATTACCAATGATGTGCACAACTTAGTGCAGGGTTGGCATGTGAGGCTCGAAGTATTTAGATATATGCACTGATAGAGAACTAAGAAATTCATTTTAATCCTTGAGGTTCATAATATCAATCAAGTAGTTCAGTTCAGACCTAGTGTTCGCCGCTTACAGCTACTGTGCTTGACTAGCCCTAATTGCCGCGATCGCTTACAACCCCGCTGCCATAATGCTCTCATAAGACACAGCCAACGCTTGAGGACCTTTGACAATAAAATTATTCAATGTATCAAATGAAAATTCCAACAGGGTTGTGCACCATAGAGCTTTAGTCTTCCTTGATATCCTTTCTTGACTTAAGAGTCACATGACTTTCACCGACATGAAGCTATATGCCACTTGAAAAGAGGACCACTAATATGTGTGGTCCCGCACCCCTCTACAGCCATATTGCTACTCTTCCTACTTTGGGCGCTACGTGCCAAACCCCAGAGGCTGTATCGGGCTGATGTTTGGTCATACTCTGCGTATTCGGGATAGCTGTCAGACAGGACGGACTGCCTGATGTTTCCAAAACAGATGAGATGTCCTATCTTGAAACTGGACCAAGTTCCCGCAGGCGTCAATGACGTCTAGTATGGAGGCACACCATACGTCTACTATCATTTCGCGGGCTATCTTTACAATGGAGAACAGGTCAGGTCAGCCACATGCCGGGGCGGTTAGACTTGGTATAATCACGGAGGAGGATTATTTGCTCGGCTATAAAGTAGTAGTTATTAGAGAGTGCCACTTTTGGCATTTTCGCCAACTTGCACAACAGCAGCTTCTCCATCAGAGTTGCTCTCTCTCGATGATACGGCAGCATCCCTCCTCCTCTCACTACACACGTTAGATCGATCCATTCAATTCGTAGAAGGATAACTCACCGCTTATAAATGATGACAGAAGCCACGAAACCAGCCCATAAAAGAAAGTAAAAGGCAAAAGTGGCCGGCCATCCTTTTCGCCATCTCGGGGCACCGTCTGGACCGGCTGTTGGGAAGAGAAGAAGGGGAACCCAGATGTCGAACGAATAGCCGAATGTCATCATGGAGCCCTGCAGGTCGATAGGGTTAATATATGATATATGATATCAGGTTCCGTTTACGGTGTCAATGGTGTTTCGTATCGGTTTTGGATGAACTTACCAGGACGAGGGCTCGCTCCTCTGAGTCATCTTTGATTATGGTGTTCACAGTTGAGTATAAGATGGGGCTCGCGCACCCCGAAACACCCAAAAGGTACCAGGCAAAGAATCTGATCAATTGTTAGAGTATAAGCATCCAAAATTAGGGGAATACTAACTTGAGAGCGGTGGGAATATTCCAAATGATCATGCATAATGATGAGAACAAACAGCAGATGGAGATAACAGTATAGATGATCCACGAAGGATAAATGGCTGCAAGGGTGGATCCGAGCCATGAAGTAACGATATTGATGGCATAGATAATAGTCGGAAGATTGTTGATCTGAGTGACCGAGTATCCCTCTGCCTTGAGCCAGAGACTCATATAAGTACTTGGATAGGAGGAGATGATCATGCAGCTGATCAGTTAGTATCTCCGTAGTCTCCATACGTGTAAAGATAGAATGACTCACGCATAGCAGAAAATAAAGACCCAAATATGCCACCGTTTCAACGACCGCTTGAAGACATCCAGTCCCAGCTTTCCCGGTCGTCGGATGTTGGCTCTCTTTGCCCTCTCCTTGGCTAATGTGATGTCACTTTCCGTCAGATAAAACGGCCTTGGTGAGTCTGGGATGCCGGGGAAGATGACAAAGCCGATCAGTGCGACGGGGATGGTGAAGACACCGTCGATAATAAACAGGTATCGCCATCCCGGTATGCCCCCGACTCCAGAGAGGTTGGTATATGCTGCTGCTTGTAGATATCCGCTCACCATCGAGCCCAGTGGGTTACAGATAAACCACATTCCGGCTCGCTTGTAGAGTTCAGGGCCAGAGTACCACGATCCTTGATCTGTTAGTATTTAAACATAGTGTTATTGTTATATGAGGGGTACACACCCAGGATGAAATGAGTCCCTGCAAAAACTGGGGCTTCCAACATGCCAACCAAGAACCGAAGCGCGTAGAGTTGACCGACATTAGCCACGCGGCACTGTGCAAACGTGCAAATCCCCCAGAGTATTTCAAGGCTAGGAAGAAGCCAACGAGCCCTGAATAGTCAGTATCTGGCGATATATAAATAGCAAGGGGATCGTTACAGTTTTGGACGCGACATTAAGAGTAGACCAGGGATCTGAAATACCACATATGCGGTGTAATAGCAGACATTGAAGTAGTTGAGCTGATTCCCATCGAGACTGAGATCCTCTTTGAGGCCGCTGACATAGGCATTGGTGATGTTCGTCTGGTCTTCTTATCATCAGCTTTATACAGGTTTACTGCCGTGAAGGACTCACCCAGGTACTTGACGAAAACTGTTTTTCGTTAGCTGGATATAATTATAAATATTATGAAGGACTTACAGCAGAGGCAGGCGAATACCAGAATAGAAAGATCCAATTTAAGTAGCAGTCTGTTGATATCAGCCTTGAACTACTGCATGCAGTTATCTACTCACCTTCTTTCTTCAGACGGATAAGCAGACGGATACCAATTGAATATCTCTTTGACCAGTTGGACGAAGGTCAATCTTTCGGATTTCGAATTACCGTCCGACATAACGGTCAAAGTGTCTGAAGACAGATTATTGACAACGGCTATCTTTAATTCCAACTTATATATCTACGTGAATTGACACACTGGTGTAGTTCCCCCACCTCTTGTCGCCATCAACGGCATCAGAAAAAAA
>PQMF01000094.1:0-88646 GCA_003004485.1 Aspergillaceae sp. MA 6039 | reverse complement strand
GCTTTGGATTTTTCTCTTTTTTTCTTTCGTTCCCTTCTCCGCTCCAATCACGGATCTTCCCCCCTTGATGCCTTTGTCCTGTGGTCGTGCCTGGCTCGCAATCTGTCCCTTTGGCGCCTCGCTGGTCTCTACCTCCCTCGGGACTCCTGCTGCTGGTTTTTTCAACTAAGCATTCTTCATCCTGCAGAGATCCACATTGTTCTTGATTTCATATCGCCATATCATGGGTTCTAGGCTCTGACGCCTCGCCCCTCGATATCAATAATCATAATCACCGCACCCCCTCATTCCTTGCTAGCCTCGAATCCCCTCCTCCCCCTTAAGAGATCCCCCACGACTATCCAACATGGTCGCAGACGACATTCTTGAAAGCTGCCTAAACCTTCTTCAGGATGGCGCTCTGGATGAAGAAGAACAGGCAGAAAAGGTGGAGGACTTCCTGCGCGGCAAGACATCCTTGTCGGGGAACTCGTTGGAGAATGCGGTGCTAGATATTCTCTGGCGCCATCGCAACCGCAACCTTCCCGATTCCTCGCCTCCTCCTGCTCGACCTACGGTGATCCGTCGTTCCTCGCCGGCGCCATGGCAGATGGCCCGTTCGTCGACTCCTCTGTCACCCCCGTCCAACCTGGGAACGAGCCCTGGGAGTGCTTCTTGGTTCCCTGGCTCTCGGGGGAATTACCGCGCCCCGCTCTCCGCGACTGTCTCCCCGTTCAGCTCCCCACGCCCGTCGCCCCGACTGGCGCTGGCTCAGCCGATCCCTCACTCCCCGAGCCTGAACGCGTACGAATTCTCCGATCAGAGCCAAGTGTCCGACTTCTATGGTGATTTCGGAAGTGATAGTAATGTGGACTGGCTGGTGGCCGATGATGCCAACAGCACGACCTCCTCTATCGGGGGGTTCAATATGGCTGGCGGCCTAAGTGCCACGGCCCCGGAATTCGTCCCTGATATGAGTCCTCACGATATCTTGCGAACCGTACTAGGAGACCGAAAGTCCAACGACGAAATTGAGGCAGCTCTGGAGACAAACGGTTATGATCTAGGTGCAACTATTGCCTCCTTGTCTCAGGGCCAGGATGGTGACGGGTTCCCTAATCAATCCGATGATAGTCGCATCGTGTTGGGCAAACCCATGATTATGGAGCAGCCTCAGCTGGTTGCCTCGTCAGGTCAGAACCGAAGTCCCGTAGTCTGCAAGTATTGGTTGTCCACCGGGCAGTGTCTCCGTGCGGATTGTCGATTTAGTCACGACCTGACCGGCCATGTTTGCAAGTGAGTACAATCCCTCAAAGCAAGAAGGAGTCAAAGATAGAAGTAAAGGAATGGGGTGTTAATTAATGATCAAATTATCTAGGTACTGGGTAATGGGCAATTGCCTCGCTGGAGATGGATGTCCATTCTCGCACGACCCTTCAGCTCTTATTTCCAACCTTCATGTTGGAGAGGGCAATCAACAGAGCTCTCTCAGCGCTGGTTCCCCATTCCCTGTCGAGAATGCACCCGACGCCTTTCCCCCATTGCAATCTACATCTGGGATGGGGGATCAATGGGGCAGCAACCAATATATGGGCAAATATCCAACCCACCTATCGAGTTTGTCGGCAAATCGAGCTAGCCCACAGCTTCAACTCCACGCCGGTAGACGTAACGGAAGTATGGGCAATGTCTCGCGCCCTCACTCTCGCCCCACCAGTCGACACCAACATCGCGATTTGAACCTCACTGCCCCGTCAGTTGATGACCCAGATGCATTTCCCACTCTAGGTGCCGTAAGCGCGAAGAACGCCGGAAGGAGACATGGGAAACGAGGCGCGCGCGAGCATCAGGCAAGCAGGGATAACCACCCGACTTCCCTTGCGGATGTCGTTCGGATGTCTCCATCTCCCGCCCCTGGAAAGAAACCTGCGTCCAGAAACAGAGATTGGGGCAAGAGCCGCGAGGACAGCGCTGCTGCACAGTCCATTCCGGCTCCTCAAAATGTGCCTTGGCTTGAGACTGGCTCGCGCGCGAATCAACAGTATATCAAATACCGCACTGAAGCCATTCGTCATGGCACGGTGAGGAACAAATTCTTGCAGAGGTATGTTTTTCCAACACTCTCCAGCGTAGTGTATACAAGCAGACTGACAAAACGGTCAGTGCGGCGCAAGCATGGAATCGCAACGATGCTAGGGCTGCAAAAGCCCTCTCACTCCGGGGCCAGGCCGAAAACGAAGCTATGCGGAAATGTCATCGTGAAGCGGCAAGGCAATTATATGAGGAACGCAACAAGCACCTACTTACGATGGGTCTCGATGATACTGCTGAGGAACTCTACGTTGATCTGCATGGTCTTCATCCCGAAGAAGCGATAGAATACTTGGAGAAGATTTTACTCAAGCACGCTCGTGAAGGTCGGCGCGTTCTCTACGCCATCACGGGTACCGGCCACCACTCCAAGAACGGAAAGGATAAAATCGGCAAGGCTGTCAAAACCTGGCTCAACGAATGGCGATACCTGTTCCGGGAGTTCAGCGTGCCAGGTGAACGAGGCGGGTACGTCGGGGGAATTCTAGGCATTGACCCCACCAGTTACGATAAAACACTTGTCAAAAGCCTGGAAGAGGAAGCGGATGAGAAGATTGATGACGACAGCAACCGCAGTAATCAGCCGACAGGCAAGATTCAGCTTTTGAAACGCGAAGATCTAGAGTCGTCGCAGAGCCAATAACCTATCTTCCTTTACTCGCTGCTGGATTGGCGGATTCTCGCTGCGATATCAACTTTACGATGACCTACGACTTTTTGCAATAGCCCTCTTGCTTTTTATTCTTGAATGAGAATCAACTACTCATCGACGCACTTTACATGGTTGTTGGGAGAGAGACATTTGAAGAGATATGAGTAGAGACTTGGTGTCTTTGTCAAATTCTTCTAGCCTAGCGAAATTCTTTTCCCCTGTTATATCTTCTATGCTGATGCTCTACGCTTGGTCTCTGGCTTGCTTTGACTTGCTGTTGAGTATGTATATAGCAGGCAGATACTTATCTATATATATATATATATGGCACTCTATGAATATGCCAGGTATTCAACAATCAAACACTATATACAAGAAAGAACCTACTCCGGCTCCTGGTGCTGCCACTTCTCCCTCAACCCTCGAACGTCAAACCCACACTCCTCCGCCTTCCTCACAATAGCCCTCGCCTTCTCCGCCACCGGCACATCAATCATCTTCCCATCCAAAGTCCACGCACCCCGTCCGCCAGCCGCAGCCTTCTCATCCGCGACCACAACCCGCACCGCCCACTGGACCTCGGCATCCTCAGGCCCGAAAATCCGCTCCACGGTGCCCGTCTGCGAGGGGTGGATGCACTGCTTCCCATTGAAGCCTAGCTGCTTCCCACCTCGACACTCCTCCTCCAGAGCAGCGGGGGGCGAGCCATCCGCGCCGCCCTTGTAGGCTGTGCAGACGAGGTCGATTGTCGAGGGGAGGTTCGCGGCGCGCGCGGCGGTGGCGATGGATGAGCGCGCGAAGAGAAATTCCGTCAGCGATGGGGTGCGCGTGAGGCTGAGGTCTAGGGCGAAGTCTTCAGCGGCGAAAATCAAGCCTTGCAGGAGGGGCGTGGAGGCGCAGATCTGGGAGAGGTTGGTCAGGGATTTGGCGGATTCGATTAGGGCTAGTATCGATATGGGTGTGGTCCTCTCTTGCTGCTGCTGCTGCTGCTGCTGTTGGGAGAGGGTATGTGATACCACGTCCGTGATAAAAGTTAGGTCTGAGTGGGAATTGACTTTGGGAATGACCAGCGTGGTGAGGTTGGGCGATTGCAACTATTCCACCACATCGTTAGCCAAATATTCTCTCTCGCCCACCACATACACAGCCAGGGGGAACTCACCACCTCTGTCAAATCCCCCAATGCCAACCCGCTATCCACCGAATTAATCCGTACCGCGCGCTCCCGTATTCCTTCTGGCGCCGGCTGATCCAGCGCCCTCCGCACCAGCGAACGAGCTTCGGGCTTCTTGTGCGGAGTTACGCTATCTTCAAGGTCATAGGCGACGCAGTCGGCTGTCAGAGAGCGGGACTTGTCAATAAAGCGTTGGGAGGAGCCGGGGACTGTGATTTTATTAATACTGGCTCTAACTAGCTTTGGCTTGGACGCGATTGCGATTGGGATACTGTGTATGGGGGGATGCGGGGAAGCTTGACGTACTGTAGAGAAGGGAGCGTCGGAGCGCATTTCGAGATGCCATTGTTTGCAACTGTAGTGTTCTTAATTGTTTAAGACCAGGTCGTTGAGTCTCTGAGATTTACTCCGTAGTATGAAGTCTAGGTGGAGGTCAGAAATATTAGAGATATGGAGAGGGATCTTGTCCTCGGCTGCAGCACTTCGGGGATTAATTGTAGACGGCTATATGGCGCCCGACCTACGACCCTACTACAGTCAAGGTCGAAAACAGATTCTCCTTGTAAGCACACGAAATGTTTCCCGAAATGCATTCTAACATGCCCTAAACTATATTTGTCTTGTCAATTACCCTTTTCTAGGGGTAGTTCCATATAAGCCCAGAATTTGCAAGAATAGGGTGTTCTAAAGGCACATCTGCTGGGACCTTCAGGACCAATGCCATTCTACCATCTTCCATAGATTTTGACTAGCCAGGCCAATATCTTGTATATCAATGCTATACATAATCATCAAGACTACGAGTGGTCTACTTTATCGTCGTCATAACTACTCCGGAGTATACTATTCTGCCGCTTTCCACCGCCTGTCTGCGCGTAGCGACACGCAGGCCTCACCCTGTCCCGCCAACGACACCTTCACTTGACAAAGGAATTTATATCAAAAATCAGGAGTTTGTCTCTTGCAGCGTGTAAAAGGACATCGTCCTCCGTTTGTTTTCGCTTTTCTCATACAGTTTGATTGCGCCATGGAGCAACCCCAGCCGCAACAGGGAGACCTAAACTGGCGTCTCAGCGCCCATCCGATAACGCTGATGTGTTTCCTGGGCTTTCGCATCGGGGCGCTCTTGATGTATTTATTCGGGGTTCTGTTCATTAAGGATTTGTATTTCCTCCCCTGGATCTGATTGTTTGTCTTCGTATGACATGCGCAAACTAACTCTCGAACAGCATCCTTGTCTTCATCCTCACCCTCCTCCTCCTCTCCGCCGATTTCTACTATCTCAAGAACATCGCCGGCCGTCGCTTAGTCGGTCTCCGCTGGTGGAATGAAGTCAACGTCGCATCGGGCGACTCGCATTGGGTGTTTGAATCGTCAGACCCCGGTACGCGCACAATCGCCGCGACGGATAAGCGGTTCTTCTGGCTGAGTCTGTACGCGGCTCCGGCGCTTTGGGTCGGATTGGCCATTCTGGCGATTATCCGGTTGAGCAGTGTGATTTGGCTTAGTTTGGTTGGTAAGTTGTTCATGTTCCCGGTGGTCATGCGTGTGCACCCAAGGGTTCGAGAGGGGTCACTAATGCTGTTGGTTGTTGTAGCTATCGCTCTGGTTCTCACGATCACGAATACGGTAGCTTTCTCGCGGTGCGACAAATTCAGTCAGGCGTCGACGTATGCGAATCGGGCTTTTGGTGGGAGTATCGTGAATAATCTGGCCGGGGGTCTGCTGGGCAGGCTCTTCAAGTAGATTCTTGGGTGTGTATTTTGATGTTCCTTGATAGTGCTTTCTCTTACCACTGCAGCTCGTTGAGACTTGAGAGGACTGGCTGCGTTGTATGTGACTATACTGGTGTGCCTTATTGTTTGAATATGAATATGAATGCGATAGACGGATCCCATCTACATTCCTTCTGCCCAAAGTTTAAACAGCACTATTCCTGGTTTACTTATTTGCTTTTTTTTCTTTCTTTTCCGTTTTTCCCTTTTTGTTTTATTGGGGTTTTACCCACCGTCCTATCAGGAAAGAAGGTCAAAAATTGACTGGAGGCATTCTGGGAAGTGTATTATGGCTGCTTGGGAACCATGCCTCAGAGGGTGATTGGCAATCGTAAGGATTAAACCTGCCCATGAAGCAAAAGGATGGTATGCGGAGTACAAGGCATTGCTTTGTATTTTAATAAGTTTATTTTTAGATTGAAAGATAAGTGGTTGTTGAGGAACTGGGGGTTAAAAGTACCAGAAGAGTGTCGCAGCCTCGCAGCCCCAGCGGCTAATTTCGAATACCCTTGAGATAGTAGGATTGAAAAGGGTCTATGTCTCACTTCAACTTATCAACAACACATCAACCGTCTCATACTAACCAATCTTCTTGCATTCCTTCTCATATCACCTCTCACCATAAACCCCTGAGCTTCAATATCACTTTCCTGCTTTTCCACGCTTCATGTTATTATCGCCCTAATTCCATCACCACTGGACGACTCCCATGGCTCCTGTGTCTAGCCGCAATGTCCAATGGACAGAAGTAGAGCGCAGTCAGCTTTGGCAGCTACGACAGCAGCACCTGAATTTGAGCTGGAAGCGGTTTAACAGCGTAAGTTGTCTCTGTACCGCCGTTGTATAGGTAACCTTGCTAACTGATTCTTCTAGGATCTCTTCCCCCATCGCAGCCTTATGGCGGTCATGAAGGCGTATTCGGTGAGATTAACCGGACTTTGTTTTTTTCTCTAGGAATTGAAATATGTAACGGAAGGCTAATAGGTAGACAGGATATGAGGATCGAGAAGGGCCAGGGCCGTAAATCCCTTGAGAGCAATCTGGGTACTGACAGCGCTAGATCAGACTCTTCTCAAGGAAACAAGCGCAAGTCTTCCGGTGAAACGACCGATAAACAAGAGCAGCAGTCGAAGAGACAGCAGATGGCTTCTCCTTCTGAGTCCGATGATGGTTACCGTCCCTTTCCAGGAACGTCCAATGACGGCAGCGGTGCCGAAGGGGCTGAGTCTTCTGATGAGTCTGATACCGAGGCGGGGGATATTCCATTTGATAACGGGATTCCAGAACGACTTGTATGTCACTCCTCTGTTTTTGTTTTGGATATTGTTAATGGTGCTGGATTATAGTCACTTCATCGACCACGGGATCATCCGAGGCGTCAATCAGGCCACACGACCTTGGCACAGAAAGAGGCACAAAACACGAATGACCCATTGACAGGCCACAACAAGAATGAAATCGAAGCCAACAGCAACGTTCATAAAAAGAAAAAAGGAACTACGATGGGGTCGGTACAGGCACCGAGTCCACCCTCGGACTATATTAGGGCTAATTCGCCTGCACCCATGGCTCCGTCTAATCAGGCTTTGGAGGCATGTCCAAGTCCGACAAAGAGCCAGGGCAATGCAGATATAGCAACACAGCAATCTATCACCACCCAAAGCCCTAGACTACCTGCCACAGAAGTTGCACCCGAACCATCAGACGATCCGTGTGCGTCTCTTTACCAAACTTTCCATCAGGCTGCCACCATCTTTGCGCAGCACCCCCAGGTTAGAGCACGGGCCGAACGGGCGGAAAAAGAGAACACAGAGAAGGAAATATACATTAGGGAAATGCGATCATCACATGCGGCTGAAATATCATATCTACGAGATCGTCTGGCGTTTCGGAATGAATTGGTGCAAGAGCAGAGAGCCAAAATAGAAGGCCTCCAGACACGCCTTCAGACAATTGAAGACCAAAAAACGAACGAGCAGGTTGTAGAAAATCATAGAGCTTTCATCGACAACTTTTAAGGGGAAACTTTGTCGATGTCCAAAATCTGGATCTGGACGGAATGATTCCAGTTCAGACACTACGAAGCTCGAGCTCACATACCGCCATGGAGACAGGGACTCATGATGCAGATATTGAGATTCTATTCTATTCGAGATGCAGGCAATACGGTAGCCTAATATTTTCTATATATTTGTATTCTTTTTTATTATTTATTTTTTTATTTTTTTATCTTACTTTTCCCTCAGCTGAAGTGACAAGTCACGGTGGTTTGCCTGGCGTTTGCTATATGCATGATGTATAAACTCCATTATAATGATATTTTTAATTTACACTATGTACTTTGGGAGAACGATTTACCAATAGCATTAGTGATATTAGAGGAGTGAGGTATAATAACAGCAAACCAGCCTCTAATATCAAGCAGGGTGAGTGGCTGTGGTCTACAGCAACGGGGGTCTGGGATAGGGCTAGCTCCATCAGAAGAGCAAACGCTTTCATTCACAGTCACTCTTCCTTTATTTTTTTAATCTCTTTATTTTTCTTCTTCTTTCCACCTCCTCACACATCCTTTTTTTTCTCTTTTTCCTACCTCTTCCATCCTCATCTTCTACTCTCCTACTCTCAAGGTAGAGGACCATAGTTCACGGCTGGTAGGTTCCCTCACTCTTTTCCTCCCCTCAGCACCCAAGAAAGCTTCAAGATGTGAATTCCCTTTGGCTTTAGCTTCCTGCTGGCATTCGCTCAGTCTGGGATCTGAGGAGACCAGCTGCCCAGTTTCCAAGACATTCTTCCCCACTGTTTCTTCTCCCGCTTCTCCTCTTCTTTTCTTGCTTCCTCATGTACCCGACTGACCACTGTCAACTCTTCGTGTCCAGAGAACCTACCCTAACCCGATCTTTTCCTTTCCTCGACGGCTACCAAGGAGATAAATCCAAGTCGCCAAGATGTCTGGATGGGCTGCTGACGACGGCGGTGGTGGCTGGGGCGCTGGTACGTATAACACAACACCTTATCCTGTCCAGAAGCACGTGCCCTAGACGCGTCTCGCGTCCTAGGAGAGTGACCACCCTTTCTAGATGATGTGATGGACTGAGAACATGAAAGGTGACGAGAGCGCCAACCATAGCGGCTTTGATGACTTCCAGAGTGCCGCCGGTGATGGATTCGAGCCCGTGTCTGGTGAGGGTGACGGCGAGGGCCCTGCAAATGATGGCAGGTGCCGCAAGTATGGCTCTCTTTGTTGCACTTTATAACTGCCCACCGTTTTCCTGCTGGTAAGCTAATGGGAAATACAATCAGCTGCGGTGGTGAGGGTCACTTCGCCCGTGAATGTCCGGAACCTCGTAAGCCCATGGGAGCTTGCTTCAACTGTGGTGAGGAAGGGTAAGTAATGACTCTAACAGACCGTTGGTTTAGTGTCTATACTAAAGAACTGTCAGTCACAACAAGGTCGAGTGTACCAAGCCTCGAGTGTTCAAGGGGCCCTGCCGTATTTGCGACAAGGAGGGACATCCCGCTGCTGAGTGTCCTGAGCGACCTCCCGATGTGTGCAGGAACTGTAAAATGGAGGGTATGTTATGATACACTGCGGTGAACAGGATAACATGCCTGATTGAGAACAACAGGCCACCGCACTATGGAGTGCACTGAGAATCGCAAGTTCGATCTGAACAACGTTCCTGACAAGCTTCCCGAGGAGGCATGGACTGCGCTCGAAAAGGCCAGCAATGAGAAAGACCTGGAGGAGTTCCGTGAGGTAGGATATCACAGCTCTCTCTCTTTCTCTTTCTGTTCACTATCAAGTCTAGCCCAGTTACTGACCATCACCAGAGTCTTAAGATCTACTCCAAGGCGGTTCCGCAGGCGACTTTTGTAGAAATCGAGAAGAAACTGCGTGAAGAGGATTTCAAGATCTACCTGATTGCGATGGTGAGAGCAACCCTAGCACCTCTGCGTTGGTTTCACAATGTAAACCCGGTACTAATGAGCCACGTTTGACGCGGTAGGAAAAACCTATTGGTGAATGCATGAGCATGATCAACCTTCAGGGAAAACTGAACTGCAAGTACGTGGTTGGTTTCTACTTTAGCCACAGGCCGCAGCGTGCAACTCTGCGCGAACGTTGGCCTCCGTCCGTTGAGGAGAACCTGGTCCGTCTCGAAGATGCCGGTCTCCCTTACGACCGTCAGATCCCGAAATGTTCGAACTGTGGTGGTAAGCGAAACTTTCCTTTCCGGCTCCGAGAGGGACGATCAAGCGAGCCAAGCTAACTCGGAACGGGAAAAATAAAAGAAATGGGACATATTGCCCGCAGCTGCAAGGAAGAGCGTTCCCTGATTGAGCGAGTCGAGGTGAAATGCGTCAACTGTAGTGCCGTTGGACATCGTGCCCGAGACTGTCCCGAGCCTCGTCGTGACCAGTTCGCTTGCCGTAACTGCGGGTATGATACAACGCCTCTCCCTGTGCTAACATCTATCCATTGGATGTGTACATCGTCCATACGGTTGCTGATAACGCGCAGGTCTCCCGAACACAAGGCGTCGGAGTGCCCTAACCCGCGTACGTCCGATGGAGTGGAATGTCGACGGTGCAACGAGGGTAAGCAAGCAGGCCGTCACCCAATCCCCATGCCGTGTATCCTACTGGACTGTTGGATATTAACCTTTTCTAGTCGGGCACTTTGCCAAGGACTGTCCGCAGGCCAGTGCGCCGCGAGCCTGCCACAACTGTGGGTAAGTTCACGTCGGCTTGTAGGAGGGCGCTATGACAGGGGATAGTACTAACGAAGCCAACCAGATCCGAGGATCATATGGCGAGAGAATGCGATAAGCCGCGTGATGTTTCGACGGTGACTTGCCGCAACTGCGACGAAGTCGGCCATTTCAGCCAGGACTGCCCCAAGAAACGGGACTATTCCCGGGTCAAGTGCAACAACTGCGGCGAAAGTAAGTTTACCTTGCACCAGGGATAACAGGATCGATCGGATTGGACTGTTGATTGGATGCTAACTTGCACTCTACAAGTGGGCCACACGGTGCGCCGGTGCCCCATTGCCGAGGCGGCGGAGCAGCAGCCAGAAATGGATCTGATGGGCGGCACGGACTGGAACAACAACAACGGCACCACCGGAGAAGGAGGAGAAGGAGGAGGCGGGGGCGGTGGTGACGTCGGCGCTGATGCCGACGGCTGGTGAGACTAAGTACTAAGACAGATCGATCCATTCATCATCATCATCATCAGCGTCAGAGGGAAACGTTTTCGGCCGCGAAAGTGCGGAGAGGCGATGCGGAAGGGGTAAATGGGATCGATGCACGGACGGCTCACTACGGAGTATTTCCGTCGCGATGGCCCTGTTTTGTGTTTAGGTTCTCGCATAATTGGGGGTGGGCAGGCACCGGAGAATTCCCAGTTTTATTCCATTATTTTCTACGAGGGGGGGACTACGGGAACACCGGACGAACAGTCGGCAACGGAAGCCTGATTCTGTTCAACGACCGTTTGACTGGAGTAAGTACATAGTCTCCTATGGGATGGAATATGATTATTGCACACCACCAATAACTACTTGTCCGGGGGGATCCCTGCCACGCTGCATGATTCGATGATGCCTTGATACGAGGGACAAAAGGTCGGGATGCTCCGAACGCGGCCAAGGTCGCGTCGCATCGCATCGGACCTGTAGAGCGCCAGAGTCGTATTGCCAGTGTGCCGTCTGCTTTTCCCGACAGAGTAGTAGGAGCCGTCGTGTTGGGGGGACTCTATGACCCTTATTTATGAGTAGACTCCTGCCCGCGTGAATCCTTCTAGAAGGCCGAGGGGGACGCTGTGTGACGCCTGCCGGGTTGCCCCAAAGTGGAAAGCCGGGGATGGGCGTCGGGCACAGACAGGACGGGGGAAGAAAAGACGCAGATGTACGGAGTAGTATTACTGTCTATCTTGCTAGTCGGCCAGAGAACCCGTCAATACTCTGTACTAGTACATGCTCCGTCTACTCCGTATACTGTACAGACACTGAACCCCGGATTGTTCTCCAGATTTACACTGGCCGGTCCACAATTCTCCCCGGACTAGAAACCAGCACGCGAGGCGACTCTCCTCGACGCCGGACCCAATACGACTCGCACATTCAGTTCCCTGTCGTCGTCATGGCTTATTCGTTTTTCTTTCTCTGTCTCGTCGTTTTCAACCAAAACGTCCAAATTGTCGGCCTCGTCCCGCTCGGTTTGTCCCGATCAGGCTAGTGCCTGTCCTCGTTCTGTGCTCTCTTAAAACCGTCTGTTTCTCTGTTGATGATTATTGCTTTCTCTCTCTTTGTGTCTTTCTCTTTCTCTGTCCCTTTCTCTGTGTGTCTGTCTCTCACTCACTCCTTTTTCTGGTCTACGCCTATGCCGATCTATACTTGTCTATGTCTGAATTCACCCGTTGACGACCTAGCAATCCTGTAGTATACTCTCCCGCCAATACTACTAACCTCCACGATGGGTGGCACATACATTGGCCTCAGGGGCAATGCCCTCCAAATCGCCATCGGGGTCATTGCCGGCATGGACTTCCTCCTCTTCGGCTATGATCAGGGCGTCACGGGCGGTCTCTTGACCCTCAAGTCCTTCAACAGCGTCTTCCCCAGTATCGCAACCTCCGGTCCGGCTTACGACAGTATCACGGATCCCGCTGTGAAGAGCTCGCAGTCCACGCGCCAGGGTTGGTGCTCTTCAGTGCTTCTCGGGGGAAAAAAAGGAAGTGGCTTGGCTAATTGGTGACAGGTATCTCCGTGGCTGCGTATAACCTAGGATGCTTTGTCGGTTCGATTCCTACCATTTGGATCGGGAATCGCTTGGGTCGTCGCAGGACCATTTTTGTCGGTTCTTTTATTATGGTCATCGGTGCTTTGTTGCAGTGTACATCCTATAGCCTTGCGCAGCTCATTGTCGGTCGTATCGTCACGGGATTCGGTATGTTGACATATATACCGGTCCATACAACTTGGTAACCGAAAGCAAGACTAATATGAGGCGCAGGCAATGGAATGAATACCGCGACCGTTCCCACCTGGCAGTCCGAATGCTGCAAGTCCAACCGTCGCGGTCAGATGGTCATGATTGAAGGTGCCATGATCACCTGTGGGATCACCATCAGCTACTGGATCGACTTTGGCCTGCTTTTCGCCGACCCAAACCCCGTCTCGTGGCGATTCCCCTTGGCCTTCCAAATCGTCTTCGCCCTCATTATTCTGGGCTTCGTCATGTTCCTGCCCGAGTCGCCCCGGTGGCTGATTCTCAAGAACCGCGAGGAAGATGCCCGGGTGGTGCTGTCGGCCTTGTTGGATGAAGACCCCCAATCGACGATGGTGCAGAACGAACTCATCGCGATCAAGGCTACCGTGCTGGAGATGGCCAAGGGCTCGTTCCGCGACATGTTCACCATGACGGAGGACCGTCACCTCCACCGGACCATGCTCGCCTACGTCAACCAAATGTTCCAGCAAATCTCCGGTATTAACTTGATCACCTACTATATCCCCACCCTGCTCGAGGACCAGGTCGGCTTGGACCCCGTGGTCTCCCGCCTGATCTCCGCATGCAACGGGACAGAATACTTCCTCGCATCGTGGGTCGCCGTCTTCACCATCGAACGCTTCGGTCGTCGGACTCTGATGCTGTTCGGCGCGGCGGGGATGTCGCTGTCCATGGTCATCCTCGCCATCACCAATGGCATCGGCACCACCAAGTCCAACATCGCCTGTTGCGTGTTCCTCTTCGTCTTCAACACCTTCTTCGCCATCGGCTGGCTGGGCATGACTTGGCTGTACCCGGCGGAGATCGTACCGCTGAAGATTCGCGCACCGGCCAATGCCTTGGCTACGTCGTCCAACTGGATCTTTAACTTCCTCGTCGTCATGATCACACCTGTTTCGTTTAACAGCATTGGATATAGGACCTATATTATTTTTGCTGTCATGTAAGCACCCCCTCCTCGTCTGACTTGCATATATATATCTCTCTCTCTCTATAACACCAGCTAACTATACACAGCAACGCATTTATTTTCCCCGTCATCTACTTCTTCTACCCCGAAACCACCCGCCGCTCACTGGAGGAAATGGACCGGATCTTCCGCAAGACCACGAGCGTCTTCAGTCTCGTGCGCACTGCCGACCAAGAACCGCACATGTACGGCCGCAAGGGCGAACTGCTGCACACCGTCGACGACGTCGAGGATGATGCCATTCAAGTTGCTCGCGGGGGGAGCACAAGCGTACCGCACAAGGAGCACAAGGAACATATCGAGCACGAGAATGAGAAGTACAGTGAGAACGGTAGTTCGGATCGTACATAGACGTAGCTTTCAGCTGTGGTTTTTTACGGGTTATGCGTTACGGGTTTATGTTGGGTTGGCTTGGTTGGATATGAATTGTACTGATCTGTGTTATACATATGAAAAAACATATCTTCTAGACTATACGCTGTGTCACTGCCATGATCCACGCATGCTCCGTAGAAAAAGTCTCAATCTAGGCAAGGATACCACACTTATGCACTCTGCAAGGGGTGACCGCTAAGCCTTTTCGCATGTGGTTAGCCAAGTAAGGATGTCATATACGAGCCCAGACCAGACCAGACAGAGGACAGCACAGAGTCAGTCCATGATACCATCACCCGTGGAGTGACATCTATACAGTAGCATCTATATCGACTCGACGTTACAGGTGGAAAGTAGACCCGATACGGCTAGTGTCTGTCACGTGTCGTCCACCTCACAAAAGTACGAGTACAAAGTGTTCTGAATAGGCAGGTATGTCCTATCTCGGTCGCATGTCAAGATCCATCCTCATGGGTGCGGTATACATGGGCAATGTGACCTAAGTATACTCTGCTACAAGCGATCAAGATCCAAACAGAAAGTTCATGAAGATGAAGCCGGAGATGGCACCGGCCCCGGCATCGGCACTGACTCAGCCACCCGGTGGAGCTGATTGATATGATTTAAAACTTCCCGGTGATATGCAACGGAAAACCCAGACGACATCCTCGCCAGTCTACGGAGTACACACAACCGCTGCTTCTGCTTCTGTCGGAAACGAAATGAGCAATTGTTTCTTATCATAGGAAGCGGGAAAGCGCAAGACGGACGGTGGTTTTCCGGGTCAGCTTATTCTACTCCAGCACAGCGTGCAATTTCTCCGCGTGTTGCCTGCCTGGATAAGTGCTGTCAGTCCCGAATGACAGAAGCAATGGCGGAAGACTCGAAAGACGTCAATACTAACGTCGACGTCGACGTCGACCCCGATAATGTCGAATCCGGCCCTGAGCCGGACGTCGCCAGCATCGAGCGAATCTATCGGTACGCACGCATCACGTAGTTTCCCCCCGCAAAAGAGGGGGGAGAAAAGTGCTGATAAAGAAAAGCAAAATCGACTACCGCATAATCCCCCCCTTCTGGATCCTCTACTTCCTCTGCTCAGCCATCCGCTCGAACGTCGGGCTCGCGCAAACCATGAACGAAGACTCAGGCCACGACCTCGGCACCGTGCTGCGCGCTTCGCCGCACCAGATCTCCACGGGCCTGGCGCTGTTTTACGTGTGCTATGTCGTGTTCGATCTGCCGTCGAATCTAGTGATGACGCGGCTGCGGCCGCATGTATGGATGAGTCGCATTGTCATTAGTGTTGGGGTTATTGGCGCTTGTATGGCGGGGATGGAGAGGGCTTGGAGTTTATAGTATGTACCTTTATATTTTTTATCCCTGGTGTTAGGGGCGTGTGCTGACAAAAGGGGTTGTTATAAGTCTCCTCCGCCTTCTCCTCGGTATCGTCATCGCGGGTATGTGGCCCGGGATGTCCTACTACCTCACGCTCTTCTACCCGCCGTCGCGCACCGGCAAGCGCATCGGACAGTACTACACGGCGGCGCAGATCTCCGCCGCGTCGTGGGCCTGGTGTCGGCGGGTTTCCAGGGCATGGACGGCGACCGCGGGCTGGTGGGGTTTCAGTGGATGTTCCTGGTGTACGGGGTTGTCACGGTGGTGGTTGGGATTATACTGTTGTGGTGGTTGCCGGATCGGCCTGTTGCGCCTGACACCACCACCATCACCGCCGCTACTACTACGGCCAGCATCAGTGACACGAAGAAAAAATACTTTGGCGTCATCCCGCGCAGCCCACCGGCCCTAACCGGCCACGACGCAGTGCTCCACTACCACGACCTCCGACGGGTATACCACCAAACCAAATGGACACTGCGCGACCTCCTGCACGTCTTCCTCGACTGGCGCCTCTGGCCGCTGCTAATCATGTACTTCGGCGTGGTAGGCGTGGGCATCGGCGTGCAGAATTACTCCACCATCATCATCCAATCCACAAACCCCTCCCTAACAAGCGTGCAACTCTCCCTTCTCTCAGCACCCATCTGGCTCATGGATCTCGCTGCCATCCTCCTCGTCACGCCCTTCTCCGATCGCTTCCACCGCCATCGCGCGCTGTTCTTCGCGGTCCCGGTGTGTGTGCAGATTGCGGGTTTGCTGGTCATGACGTATGCGGGTGCTGAGGATAGACCCTGGCCAAGGTATGGCGGGTTGTTGATTGTTGGATTTGGGTTGGGCCCCACGGTGCCTGTGACCATGACTTGGACGAATGAGTTGTTTCAACCGAGGCATGGCGAGCTTGGGGTTGCGGCCGCGTCTGCTGTGGTTTCCGGTTGGGGAAATCTTGGGAGTATACTAACCACGTATGCGCTGTATAGTGGCTGGGAGAGTGATGCCCAGGCTGAGGGCATGTTGAAGTATCGCAAAAGCAATCTAGTCATGGTCGGGATTCTGTGTGCCAGTATCCTGGCCGCCGCGGTTATGCAGCTCTTGGTTTGGCTTGATGAGCGAAAATGTTCGTCCGACAACAACGGCCAGGATGCCGTTGTCGACGGGGCTGCCCGTCGGGAGACCCAGCAGAGAGGTCTTCGAGGGCTGGGTTCTGGGGTTACCAGGCTATGGAAGAGATAGACTTCCGCCACTGTATAGTATTAATAATAAAGAAGTTGATGCAACTTGTACAATACATTGATTCTACTTAAACATGCCGTATGCCACCGGCTTCCCAATCCCAACCTTGTGCCAATTGCCAAATGATTGTGCTCCAATTTCACCTCATTACGAGGGAAACTCTATGCTATTGTACGTAACACATAACCCACATATCTCAAAAAGGAAAGAACTAGAATATTAATAGGATGCATAACGGGTCAACGAACGCAAAAGGCAAGCGCTGGCACGCAAGTAATCGAAAGAATTAGTGAAAGAATAACCCGACGAAAAGAATAGCTGAGTGTTCGAAAGGTTTGCCAGGCTGCGCTCCTGAGCTCTACCTCGGTTGACGCCGGAGGGTATACGAGCGCTAACACAATTTTCAAAGTTGTCTGAAGATTTAGTTGCCACCGCAGAGCTGATACACAAAGTTAGTCATTGGAAACAGAATCTCGGCTAATCTGACAACTTACAGTCTCAACGATGATGCCAGTGATCTGGTAGGGATCTGCGTTACTGGCAGGACGGCGATCTTCAAAATAACCCTTGCCATCCTTGGCGACCTGGCGGGGAATGCGAATGCTGCCACCACGGTCGGCAACCCCGTAGCTGAACTTGTCGATGTCACCAGTCTCATGACGGCCAGTAAGACGCTCTTCGTTGCCCTCACCGTAGACGGCGATGTGCTCCACGTGGCGGGCGGCGAGCTTGTTCATGGCGGCCTCGATGACTTTCATACCACCTTCGGCACGCATCCCAGCTGTTGAGACGTTGGTGTGAAGACCGGCTCCATTCCAGTCACCCTTGACCGGCTTGGGCTCGAACGAAATCTTGACGCCGAACTCTTCAGCGACACGGTGAAGGAGGAAACGAGACATCCAGAGCTGGTCACCCACTGAAATCTTGTTAGCCACGTGATTTCTCATTTCAGCTCTGTAAGCAAGCTACTGACTCTCAATACCCAAGCAAGGGCCAACTTGGAACTCCCACTGGGAAGGCATGACCTCAGCGTTGATACCGGAGATCTGGATACCAGCATATAAGCAAGCACGGTAGTGAGCCTCAACGATATCCCGGCAGTAGACCTTGCCAGTGCCAACACCGCAGTAGTAAGGACCCTGGGCACCGGGGAAACCACCCTTGGGCCAGCCGTAGGGCCAGCCATCTGTGCCAAGCAGAGTGTACTCTTGTTCCAGACCGAACCACCAGTCTTCCTTCGAGTGGGCGTCCATCAGACGGTTGGCATCGTGACGGAAGTTGAACTTGTTGGGGGTGCCATCCGAATCCCAGGTTTCACAGAGAACGATGATGTTGTCACCCTGACGGAAAGGGTCAGGGAAGATGCTGACAGGGCGCAGATAGACATCCGAGTCCTCCCCAGAGGCCTGGCCGGTCGAGGAACCATCAAAGTTCCATTCGGGGAGCTCGTCAACGGAGGAGACAGATTTCGAGAGGGTCTAGACGACGTTGAAAAAAATGGGTCAGCCAACAGGTATGGTCACGTGTGCGGGTAATTGCAGATGGAGATGCAAGGGCGTTGAGCTGCATTGGATCATGCTGACAATCCAAAGACAACCAAAACCCCTTCACGATATGAGTAGAATGCAACAGCAAGAAAATACATACCTTGGTCTTGCAGCGGCAGTTACCAACAGCGTCAATCCAGACGTATTCAGCTTGTACATGGCCCTTCTGAGGCAGGGACATGTATTTCAAGAGCTGTTTCCAGCCAGTCAGTATATGAAGTGTTTCTCTTCTTCTTCACTCCCTCGCAGGGAGCATTGTCAGGTATCAACGCACATTCTCCGTATTGGAGACGACGGTCGAAGTTTCAGCCTGTAGAGAGTTGGGTTAGTTGATTGCCACCAGAATCGACGATGCCAGGAATCGACTGGGGAGAAAAGGACCAGGAACGTACCATGATGATAGCTTATCTGGGTTTTTCTTCAGATTTGATTGAAGTAGAAGTCTCTTAAGAGAGCAAGCAATGACTCAACAGCACAGCAATGCAGTTGAACAGGAAGCAATTTGCAGTAGAACACTGAGCAACAATCCAAGATGGATTGAAGGGATTTTAAATGATAAGATAGAGCGGATAACGAGGAAAAGAGGACGCAAGAAAGCAACGTAGAACCAAAGGACGGACCCGAGGTGAAATATGGAGCGGGAGGATAAGGATGAAGAGAGAAAGAAGAAGCAGCAAAGAAGAACCAAGATGAGTGGGGGAGGGCGGCGAGGGATTAAATTATTTTTTATTTCGCGCAGGTTTTTTTTAAAGAAAAAAAAAAGAAAGGAAGGCGAATCCTTCGGCTGTTGTATTGTAATTATAGTATGGTACGGTATTGCCACGACGGAAGCGGTAGACTATACTCTGTAAAGGTACTCCGGAGTACTAGATAGAAATGAAATAGGATATCGATATTCTCAATTAGTTACTGGCAATACTAATCCAGTAATCAGTAAATGACTCCCCCTTTCCTCCCTGCTATGCATGGCAACATCTCTACTGGATATTGTTGAATGTTGAATAGACGCAGCAGATAGTAAGAGACCGACGATTGGTGACATATCCCTCGTGCCTAAAAACACACACCTAACGCTGTACGAGGCATATAGTCCTGATTTTTCTCGATACCTGGATAAGCGCGGGATCCATCCCTGGTGCTGATTATAATCCTGCATATGATTGACCTATTCTCGACACTATCGAAGTACAAGTCTAGACTGGGTTCTTGGCAGTACGTGCTGTCACAATCCACTGCGCTTACCTCGATATAATCCCTGTAAACAGAGGACGTTTACAATGCTGCATGGCTGCCAACATGACTACCAATATCACGTTCTAGAACATACCGAGTCAAGCATGCGTACCCTAAGCCTCCTTCCCCATAAATACACGTATGGTAACCTGAATACCCACCAGCCGCAGTGGGGCGTGGCAAAGGCATCGAAGTGGATCGGATCCCCGACACCGGCCCAACGACGGTGAAACTCGGTCATCTGTGAGTAATGCCCTGGCAGCAGTGACTAATATATAGTCCAGACAGTGAAGTCCTAGGGTTAATCATACTCACAAGTCTTCACTTGAGAAATATACATACTACGTATGGCTACATCATGATAGACCTACTCCGAAGCAGGTCTGATGCCCAGCAACTCAAACAGAGGCACCAGCAAATAACAACTCATCAAATTCGGGTGATTCAGGAAGAAGAATCAGAACAAATCCCAAGGCTATTCGAAAGTCGGGGTTGCGGGGGAGTGGAAGGTTCCGATTGACATCGATCTTGTCTCTGTACGGAGTACTCCGGAGTACAGGGTACTAGTGTCGATATTCATTCATACTACGGAGTACGGACAGAGTAGAATACAACTCTACAGAGTACGTAGTACTTTAAGAGTATCAATATCAGTCTCAGGCTATTCCATACTCTGATCCCGTTCTATTTCAGTATACGTAAATCCGGACCACTGAAACAAGCGGGTAACGGTTGCGGTAAGAATAGCAACACATGAGACTCTGTGTGCGTGTGGCTGGGCTGGGTTTTGCGCTAGGCCATATTGGGTTAGGGTAATTCTCCAGAATACTCCGTACGCCGTAGTACAGCAGTGTAAAGAATTTTATGTCTGATATTTGTTTATTCTATCAGAGCAGCCAAATATCAAAGCAACCATTCCTAAATGTAAGTACATACATACATACTGTTTTTACAGTATGTACGGAGTACAAAATATACAAAATCCCTCATGGACCCATCCTCACCGCATAACCACCAGCCAATCACCACCTATCTGCTGACTCATTTATCCAACTCAAACCCATAGCATTTTCTGATTGGTTTCCAGTGCAAACCCCTAATCGGGCCCTGTTGGCCTTATCAGGCGGCTCTGATTGGCCATGACAAACGACTGGAGCAGCGTTGTGGTAAGGGAATGATAAGGCCCTTTTTTGTCAATGGGCTGGGATTGATTGGTGTCTATCAGCATGTGGGGTATTTTGCATGTTTTGCATGGTTTGTATACTTTGCACCAGTATACGTAGTATATGGAGTACTCAGTATGGGGTATTATTAGTCTACTCCGTACTTGTCTAGAACTACTCTGTGGTATGAAATGTTAGTAGAGATATTTGTTGATTCCATATCAAAGTTGATAAACTCAGAAAGATAAGTCGCGCAGCTGATCCTCATCAGATACCCATAGTTCCGTTCCCTCACTAGTAATACTCTATGTAGTTGTACGTACAGATAAGATATATGTATCAGCTGCTCCTTGCTTACTGGCCCCATGCTAAACCCGCAGAACAAGATAGATAGATACATGATAGGGTCTCTGGATATCGCCACCGCCGGTCAATCACCTCGATATCTACTCTGTACTCTGATATGCTTCGTATCTTAGTGTCCGGAACCCGTAATAGTGATATGCGTCTCGACAGACATTCGCTGGGACGGAGGACTGCGTCAGATCTGCACTAGTGCTGGACTACTCGTACATCCTCTGGGGAAGTCTATCTGCCATTCACGTGAGTTGGACTGACTCAAGGCAAGGGAAGGTGGACTACTCCGTAGATTCGACTCTATTTTAAGGACCAAATGATTCCTCAAGTTATTGATATTGCGTTGAACAAGGTAATAGAGAACATTGACCCTACACATGGTAATCGATGTATCGTGTTGGCATGCTGGCTGCATATGCGCGGCCCGAGTTCCGAGGAAGCTCCCTATGCGCTTTTCCGCTGTCGTCTCCATCGTAAAACCCACTCAACCAACGTCCCCAGATCCTGAGACACCTCCAGTGCTCGAGCAATCTTCCCCTGTAATTCAGATGCTTTGTCCTGCCCCTCTTTGTTTTCGTCAGAAGATGGTTGGTCATGGCATAACCCTGATGTATCCACCACCGAGATATGCCCATTCAATCCAACCTCAAAGCTGATCGAGATCCGGCTTGAATAATCGCTTTCGGGCTTGCTATCATTCTCGGGGGTTTCATCATTGAATGTGAAAAGTAGAATCAGTACTGGTGCTTGTCCAAGCTGCGTTCGTAACGTTATGTCAATTTTGACATCATCCCGAGGATTAGCCTCGCTGCCACCAGGCACCGCATCCTTCGATTTCCAGATATTCTCGTCCATGTCGTATTCTCCCAGGAGAGCGTCGAGCTTCTGCTCATTAGGGTTTTGATTGCTCAAAATGACGACTCCGCTTTTCTCTTTGTTTGTCGCCCGCTGACTTTTGTCTGTGCTTGTGGAAGAGGCTGCTTCTGTATCATGCTGTTTACTGTCGTTGTCCTTCGATGGAACAAATATCTTATGCACCAGGTTCGCTAACAATGCATATTGACGCAGAATCTGTAGTGCAAACCCGTTAGTCAAACAATACCATGTAGCCTATGAAAGGGAGGAGCTACCGGAAGAATATCCGCAAGCTGGCGTGGGTGTGAAAACGGAAGATCTCGTATAGTTCTACCGGCAACGGACTCAAAAGCCTGAAAGGTGTAGCTATGCTGTTTCCGACAAACATTTGCCTCAGAATTATACGTCTGCACAGATATTCGGCGTTTCCTTCGATCTGGCTGGAATGACTCCTCAGTCCCGAATCCCATGGTATCTGCTGGGGAACCCGGTGACCACCCAGGGACTAGTAGACCATCGTAAGTCACTATTCTGAACTCATGCGGCAATTGAAGACCCAGGCATCTGTAGATATCGGAAGCTGCCAAGATCGGAACATCAAGAGGTGGCTCTAATTTTGCGACAAAACGGCGATTGGGAGTGGATGAACCCAGCATACTTGAATCGAGGGCCATAGCGTCCGGGTTGTTTTGGTTCTCTGTCGTGGTTGCTGGCGGGTCAGCCCAGTTGACCATCGGGATGTCTGGCGAAGTATTCTCGTTTGGGGCAGACGACTCTTCCGTGTTGGGAACCACCAGCACATCGGAATTCACCCAATCCTTAGATACACGAAGCGACGGGTAACCCTCTTCACACTCAACCATGACACTCCACATCTCGTGTTGATTATAGTCAGACTCGTAATCGGGGTGATCAAGGGCCATTGCATCATGCAATGCTCTCTTTCGTTTTGTATCCAAAACCTTGGCTTGGTTCACCCAGTAATCCAAGCAGACTCCGATCCGACCTCCTCTGTGTAGACAGGGCCGGCCAACCCAGCCATTGCACAGGTGCTCATAAACTCCAGAAAGCTTGGGGAATTTGCTTTCCTCGTCCCATACTCGTCTCAAGCTCTCGTAGAGACCCTCGATGGCCTCGAAGCAATTGGCCTCTTGACTGAGTCTATCCAACTTGGCCAGCCACCGCAAATTCTCGAAAAACCCTTCAAGAGACTTCCAATCAGCCCGTTCAATTTCGTCAGGTGATTGTATTAAATCACGTCGTAAAACTGCGGTAGCCTCCTCGCGCCGTTCGCCTTCGGAAGCCTCTGGTGTCGCATATTTCAAGCTGACATCCTTCACACTGTTCTTTCCTGGATGGAACTCAATCTCCAAGTCGACGAAATTTCCAGCGATACTGAGGTTGTCCTCCTGCCAGATCGACTCAAACCCTTCGAGCTGTCCCAGCCGTTCAATCCCTTCTCTGCATACTCCTCTGCCCGCAACACGGGTCCGTAACAGCTGGACGACATCTTCTATGTGCCGCCTGCGTTCCTCGTCATTGTCGCGAGCTGTACCAATTTTGAGGCCCTGCATCCCGAGAGCGTGGATATCGTGGTCGTTCATGCCAGAAGCCACCAGAGCATCATGCGCCGCAGGAGACGGACTAATCCCACTATAACCACCGAGTGCCAGAAGGGCTGAAGGTGAGCTGAACGTAACCGGGTCATCGATCCCCGCTGCCACAGCAGCAAGAGGCGTGGAATATTGATGAAATGGCACGTTTGGTTGTTGGTGGCCACCAAGCCCATGGCCCGATACGGAAGGAGTCCTTGCTGACGGTGACTTGTGTGACGCAGCTCGTGCCATTGGGCCCCCGGAAGGACGGGGCGACGAAGTCAAGTGCGTCGGGGTCGCTCCTGGGTTTTGCTTGGGGGTTGGTGTCGCCATGGTCGTACTTGTCCTCGGGATGCCAGGAGATGTAACGAATGTGAACGTAAAAGACTATTTGCCCTAATTCATTTAAGACCGGGTATCACGTATGCTAATGATAAAAGTAAACCCCAAAACTCCAACCCTTTATCGTTCGATTATACAACCTTGCAACACCTTGTCAACAGCAGCGACAAAGTGCACCTATGATTCTTCAACATACATATATCATCGAATCATCTCTTCTTGAAGTACGGTTGAAATAGAATAATAACGAGGCAAAAACAATGATATAAAAAGTAAAGATAAGATCGAAATAACAAAGCGCTAATCGGAAGGAAACATTCTGCTGTCCGCAAAGTCGAACTGCGATTCGCTATCAAAATAAGGTCACGTGGATTCGTTTGCATGGTTTGTCTTTACATCGTCATCAGTCGATGCGGACTTACAAGACTTCAATCAAATGAGTCGTTCAGGGTTAATGCCAATAACGATACAGTCAAGATGTTTGCGGCAAGATTGAATATCCGTCAAGCATTGAGGTCTCCTCTATGGGCCCAGATCCGCTTTCAGTCCACACTGGAAGGTCGCCCATACATAGTAGGTCGTTCCAAACTGCCCGACAACACCTAGGATTCTCAACTCACGCTCACTTCCTATTAGTACGTTTTTCCCAATGAAGGCTCCAATGGCCACGTCCTCTCTCTTCTACCCTCGAAATCCACGCGACCCGAATTAGCCATCGGAGTGACATCCAAACTGCCCCCGACACCCGAGTCTTTCAAGGAGAATCCCGGCTTCCTCGACATCCTGCAAGAAGTCGTTTCGAAGCATGCGCACGAAGACCCGGACAACATCTCCCAGGCGCAGGTGATGGCATCCACCTCTGGGGCTAACCTGAGCTCCGGAGGCGTCCTGTTGACGGGTCAGAAGGCGAGGAGACGACGGGCTTCGGCAGACTCGAGTGGCGGGGCTAGTGGTCAGGGTGGTGCTGGTTCTGCGGGAAGAGGAGGGTGGATACATGTGTATGATGAGCGGAGGCCACCGGAGTACGGGAGAATTCCTTGGTATGGAGATGACATGATCCGCAGCTGTGTTGGGGAGGAGACGGCGTGCTGACAATGCGATAGGCCCGAGGATATCTTTGGGAGTCTCGAAGTCGACGGTGAGGGTAAATTTGTTGGGGGGAACGGGAACTACCAACCTAGTGGTATGGTCATTTCCAATGGTACTTGGATTGACACTGTGCTGACTGAAACAGGGACATACCGAACTATAACTCGAGACGGAATGTGAGTATTTCGCCAACGTTCGATGCTGTCGATGCTGGATGCTGACTCCTAATTTTAGTATCGGGTTAAGCCCGTTCCTGAGAGAAAAGGTGGCTCAGAAACTCCGTGAGTACGAATCTAAATAAGAGCGTTCTTACTTTCGAGTGTAACGACATGATCATTCAGCTGTACAATATTGGCTTTAGACAAGTGATCAATTCAAGCTGCTGGGCAGTTCGTATAACTTCATTATCTTAATTATGTTCTTAGATAGTATTTATAGGGTAATAATTGAAACACGCTCCAAGGGCAGTAATATACCCATGACTCAGTTAGCCCGTCGATAGAGTATTATTTCTGAAAGAAGTTCGTGATCCTCTGAGATCCATCAGATGATTTCTTTTCGTCCGCTTTCGCTGCCTTTTGACCAGGCCGGTGCGATTGTGGTGATGTTAGAGTCTTCTGTCTCTTCTGTCCGTCTCCGGCTTTGTCGGAACCCTCGGACAGATGCTCTCTTTTGACACCCGGTACCGGTACAGGAGCATTGTCCTCGCTCCATTCATTGTCCTGCGTTGCTCGGTTCTCATCGGCATCTTTTGTGATTCTCTGCTCCGGCACAGTATCTGATGTCTTAGTCTTTTCAGCTTCTGTTGTTGTGGGATCATCTCTCGTCTTTTGCTTTGCATTTGCGAAAAAGTTTGCGATGTTCTTCTTGTTTTCCTTGCTATTGACTGGTATCAAGAAATCCGGAGAGTCATTTCCAACTTTGCCGACTTCTTTCGAAACGGGGTAGCATTCCAGTTCGCCTTCATACGGCTTGAGCACTGACTGCAGTTCCTTCGACCACGTAGTACGATCAGGATCGAGCCATGTTTTCATGATGTCGCTTCCCTGGTCGAGAACCACTGGCATTCTATCGTGAAGGAACTTCAAGTAGGAATTCGAGCTTGTCGTGATGATGGTGTAGGTACATAGTTCTTCGTCGGAGTCTAGAGCCAGGGATTTGTCAGTTAGGCACCATACAGCCGGTGCGAATCCTAGAAATAAGCAATGCAATCCATCGGGGTTGATACCTTCATAATGAACACGATCCCAAAGCCCAGCAAAGCACATTAACTTCCCATCCTTGCGCTTGACAAAGTGCGGGACCTTCTCCTTCCCCCCCGGCCCCTTCTTCAACCACTCATAGAATCCTTGGCAAACCACGACACAGCGCTTCTTCCTCTTCATTGACGTCCACATCCCACGGTCCTCTATCAGCGAATCATCACGACAATTGATAGTACGCATAAGAGAGCCGTAGTCCGGTTTACGCTTTGTCCAGAACGGCACAAGACCCCATTTCATGCTCTGGAGTTTATAGCCTGTCTTCTTTGGTTCTTCTCCCAAGTCATCGTGCTCTGGATTCTCAGTCTCATGCTCCTGTGGCACTGCTTCTTCTTGGGGGTTCCCCGTATTGCCTTCTTGTCCCTCTTCCCTTGTTGCGTGGTGGCTTCTGTTCTGAGGCTCGGCACAGTAGACTACGCCATTGTAGCCAGGGGCAAAATTATATGTTTCTCTCACTTCTTCGTCACCAGGCGCGTCGTCGACCTGCATGCCTTGTTCCTGGAGATGCCGGCGCACGAAGGCCATGCGCTAGAGATATATCAGTCAGCGGGGCGCTATTATAGACAAGCCGATATACGTACAACGCCCAATGAATATCGGCCACACATTATAGGCCGTACGAACTGGAGGACTTGAAGCGCTATTTGCTTCATCAAAGTAGTGCATGGTGTAGTGGTTGTCCGGCCGTTGATTTGACGTCATAGCAAAGGCGGGAGCTTGGGCCACCGAAGTCGCCGGGAGAAAGTCTTCTTCCAACCAACATCGCAAAGCTGCAGATTACATCTCTCTTCCAGTTTGGATAATAGGTCGCCTTTAACGATATTCTGCATGAAGTGAAAAGCTGCGGAGCGTATATGATGTTCAGAGCCACATCCCAGCGCATTGTCCGCGCCTCTATACCAAAAACCGCACAACAATCATTACCACGGTCAATATCAACAACCACTACCACAACACGTCCTACGATCCCCCGCACCAATTATGAAAACCCTCGTTCGCTCCTCTCACGAAATGGCCTCCAGGGCCGAAACCTCAGCTTCTCCCAGCGAATGAGATTCGGCTTCCGCGAAGCGTCCAAAGGCATCTGGCGCAAGAACCCGATTCTCCTCCCGCTCGCCATCATATCTACCGTCGGGGCAGGATTGCTCTTCGCATACATCACATACATCGAGCTCACGCAGGTAGCGCCTCAATATCACAACTTCCCGCCGCCAGTGGCCCAAACGCTCCGGACGGCTATATACTACACCGAAGTGGACCTGAATCCGCCCAAGGCATTGAAGGCGTATAAGGAAGCGTTGCATATCGGGCTTGAGATGGGAATGCATCCTTTCTCGGATGAGGTGATTGGGATTAAGCTGCAGGTGGCGATGATGTTAGAGAAGGCGGGGTTAGTGAAACCGGCGACTGATGTGTTGGAGCGTACTAAGGCAGAGGCCTTGAAGTGGGTTGATGAGGGGAGAAAGAAGAAGGATCTCGAGAGCAAGAAGGTGCCTACTGGTAGTCAGGATCAAAAGAAGACAGAAGAGGGCAAGCTTGTGATCGACGACCCGGAGATCCTCGAGACGCAGGAGAGATTGAAAGAGCTAGAAGAGTACGAAGCTCGCCAGCGAGCGAAGACATTAAAGAAGGCTGTGGGAATCCAGATGAAATTGGCTGAGCTCTACGCAAGCGATTACATTCAAAACGAGAAGAAAGCAGAAGCGGCGCAAGTCGCATCTGTCGAATTAGCTCTGAAAGAATTGCACCGGCGTCAGAGCCTCGGCATTCCCATTGGAGGTGCCTCGCAGGACTACGACAGTGACGCCTGGCTAAACCTCACCGAGATGGCTACTGCACTCGCAGAATTGGCGACGACATACATTAATCAGGAGAAATTCGAGCTGGCCATGCCGCTCTACCTGCGCGCACTGGACCTCCTACGCATGGATGAGGGCAACTCCCCGACCTGTAAACAGGTTACGCTCCTCAACAGTGTCGCCACCGCAATGGCCGGACACGTTCAGAAACCAACCCGCCAAACCCAGTCCCAACAGCAACAGCAACAGCCAGTACCCCGTGAACAGACAATTTCTGCCGCCAAGCAATGGGCCCAGAAATCGATTGATGTCGCAGCAAGGATCCAACCGCCCGTCCGTGACGAGGATTGCGACCTTTCCTGCGTAGCGGCAACGTATAACCTTGGCGAACTCTCGGAACTCCAGGGTGATCACAAGGGTGCTATCAAGCTGTACCAGGAAACAAAATCGCTGGCTTCGGGACTTGGTTTCGAGGAGGGCGTTGCCATGGCTGAATCGGCAATGAAAAGAGCGACAAAGGTAGCCAAGAAGTGAAAAACAGATCAAATTATGATGGCATGTGATCTTAATGAATGATATCTCAGTGTACACTATAACATCTTTGCAATAACTTTTTCACTTAACGCCTGAGGGCGTGGAAGTAATTCTATTATTAAGCATTGTTACTGCTAGTACGGTGATCGTACCCTATGTCTTGCCATCAGCCTGAATGCAGCAGCTAGTTAAGCCAAAAAATTCCTCGACCAGGGAAAAGGATGTTACAAGCAGGCCGTCAAACTCATTATTATTAGGACCAAGTTGGGAGAAGGAAATCAGAGTGTGGTTTACTTCATTTCTTCATAGCTCATACCTTACATCGCAGCCAATAATGCCTGCTGCTCTCTTTTTTTTGTTTCAAGTTTTTGTTTGTTTGAAATGCTCTGTGTTTATATCAAAAGAGAACATGACATGAAAAAATAAAGAAATAATAAAGTTGTTTATTTTTCCTCTCCGCCATCGTCACACAAACCCCTTTCATTCATCATAAGTCGACTCATTTCCTTTTGACTAGTCCGCCACACATCTATGCCCTTGACATAACACCCCAGGCACGGATCTTGTTGTCAGTGTAACCAGCGAACAGAGTCTGGCCATCAGCGCTCCAGGCCAAGCTGATACACTCGGGGTCACGGCTCTTGGCGCCCTTCTCGACGTACTCGGGCTTGAGCTCGTCGACCTTGCTCTTCTTCTCGAGGTCGAAGATGGTGATGCTGGTGGTGGTGGCGGCGCAGAGCCAGTAGCGGTTGGGGGAGAAGACGAGGGCGTGGATCTCATCGCCGGCGTGCAGCGAGTAGAGGTGCTTGGACTCGTTAAGATCCCAGAGCATGGTGGTACCGTCCTTACCGCCGGAGGCGCAGAGCGAACCGTCGGGGGAGATGGTGACGGTGTTGATGTAGCCGGTGTGACCGATGTGGTCAGTCTGGAGGCGGCACGAAGAGAGTTCCCAAACCTGTGTTGTTTCTGTCAGTCATGCAACCCGGACATTATAACATGCTGCAAAGCAAAAGCAGAATTTTCGCAAGTCCATTCAGGCATATGGTGAATGATTGTCTCATGGCCAGAAGGCTCTGAAGTAGCAAATACGTAGAATGCAAACATCATCGGACCGGGTTCCCTCCCCCTCTTAAATCAAGTACAAGTAACAGAAAAAGTAAAAAATAGACATACCTTGACAAGCTTGTCCCAACCAGACGAAACAATGACTGGGTTCTGAGGGTTGGGGCTGAAGCGCACGCAAGAAACCCACTCGGTGTGGCCCTTGTCAGTGATGCTGTACTTGCAGTCACCCAGGGTGTTCCAGAGCTTGATGGTACGGTCACGAGAGCCGGAGACGATCTGGCGGTTGTCGGCAGAGAACGAGACGGAGAGGACGTCGTTGGTGTGGCCGACGAAGGTGCGGGTGGTAGCACCGCTGGAGAGCTCCCACAGACGGAGAGACTTGTCCCACGAAGAGGAGAGAGCGTAGGCGCCATCGGAGGAGATCACCTATAGAATCAATCACCAGTCAGCCAATTTTGTTCTCGTGTCCGACGACGACCTTCCTCGTCCTTTTGCAAAAGATATCGGGCGAACATACACAGTCAGAGACGATGTGCGAGTGACCCTGGAGGCTGCGCTTGGGGTAACCGTAGGCCTGCTCGTCGCGGGTAAGGTTCCAGATGATCAGAGACTTGTCGCGACTGCCAGAGAGCAGCATGTTGGGGCTAAAGTATAAGAATAACTCGTCAGAAACCGTCCAAGCAATGCATTCATTCGTTCAATCAAATAAAACATCCCCATTCCACGCCAACAATTTTTTCCTTTCTTGTGTATAAAATTTCGTATCGCATCGGAACCTTACTTCTCCAAAGAGGTAGCCAGGCAAGTAACCCAGCCATTGTGACCCTCGAGGGTACCGCGAAGGACCAGCTGCTCAGCCATGATCGGGGAATGAGGAAAGTCTGGGAGGAGACGATGAAGGGAGACCGCGAGAGGAGGAGGATTGAACGCGGGCGGAGCAGGGCAATTGTCGTTCTCTCAGTCAGGCGGCTGGGATAAAATCACAGCAGTTTCGACGAGGTGAGAACAGGCACCGTGTCCGGCCAAGCCCTAACCGCCTGCCCAGAGCCGCGTTGTGGGGGTCTAGCCCTAGCCTAAGCGAGTCACGTGGTATCTGCCCCAATACGATGCGATGGTTCTAAGTATATGTACGAGAGAGAATTTCATGCGCTTACGAGTACGGGGAAATGAATCTGCACTGAATATATGGTATACAGATCTAGCCTCGTCATGACATAACATACAGTCGCAACATGCATATAAACTGCCAACGGCATCAGTACCTCCCAGAAACATGAGACCCAACACTAGGGCTAGAACTAAAACGTCTTGACATCGGGCATCCTCCCTAGTCCGCCACCAGCCGTCTTCTTATTCTTCGCTGACTGGAATCCTACCGCGCTCTTATCCCTAACATGTTGCCTGACCAACCCCAAGATCTCAGAATCCGCCCATCTCGACGGCACGGGCCGATACGCAGCTTTGAACGCGCCATGTGTCTGCGCCCACTCACCGCTCTTGGCCCCCGTGCGTTTCCAGGTCTCTGTCACGGTGTCCTGGCCCTGTGTCTGGCCAAGTTGCTCGTCCGCCAACTGACCGTCCGTGGCGGCCGCTTCGGCCGGAGGATCCTGCGTGGCCCAGTAGTAGATGTCCCAGTCGTTTTCATCAAGGAAGCTGTCGTACTCCTCGAGTTGCTTGGGAGTCATTTCGGCTAGATAGGCGTCGGCGAATGTAGAAAGTAGGAGATCGGATTCGAGGATTCCTCGCTTGCGACTTTGGTCTGTAATCGTTAGCTTCCCTCTTTTCCCGATAGATATGGGAATCAATCTGTAACTCCATTACAACAGCAAGAAAAAACTTACACAACAATCTCGCCCTCATCGTCGCTGCATCCTCCCCCTTCCTCTTCAACGGCTCAACCCGAAACCGAATCCCCTCCATCTCGCCAACTCCCAACTCCGGCTTCTGCGCCCCGGACTCCTGCCGACCTCCCGTCAAATGCTCAACACGCCCAGGATACGGGTCCGCCGGCCGGTACTCCGGGTTAACCGAGTTCAGCATCTCCGGCGGCGATGTGCGCTCGCCGACCTTGGGGTAGTCGCCGGTCATGGTGGAGGTGGTATTGGGGATGAATTGATTGGGGATCTTGGAGGTTTGGACATCCCGGTGCTCCGGGGCGAGGGACGGCGCGACATCTGCGTGCGAGGGGTCTTTGTCTTTCGGGTCTTTTTCTAGACGTGCAGCTGTGATGGTGAACGGCCGGGTGAAAGTGGTTGTCGGTCGCATGGTAGTAGTTGTCCGCAAGAAGCGGTGGATAAGACGTGGTGCTGACATTTTGGATTCTCTTCAAGCTTTTCATCAAACCAGTACTCTTAGTATACCGTAGAAGGGTAAACTGTAGAAGAAACTGGGGGTTGAAGAGTCTCAACTTGATAAGCGAAAGTAACGGAATTGACATCATCCGGAGTTAATGCTTAATGTTTGCGGTGTTTGCATCGTTTCAACCAACCGAGGCCAGCGGATTTCCAAGTACCTGGCCCTCCGCAGATATCCCGGTAAAAATAGATGTAAATTGTTTCCTCAATGGTGTTTAAAATGTCAGTAGTTTTGATTAATATGCGAGTGAGTGCATTGACTAGAATTACATGTACTTGTACGGATGCTATGGACAAATATGTATGACCGCCGACACGGACAAATCATATTTAATACTAAAACATGCGTTAGACGACACAAACACCATTCGTATTTGGCATAAGATAAGGAAGAAAATTAGTGATCGTCATTGAGACATACATCATCCACGTCCCAGCACGCATACCTTCTAAATAAGGTGCTTGGATCTGTAACTAGTTAGCACGAAACCAAACCACAACACCAACAGAGCCTACCCAAGGCCCAGGAGGAAAGGCGGGAGACAAACCTGAAATAAGCCCTCAGATAGACGACCTGCCAAGCTCCCAACCCAACCAACATTCCCATAGTCCCAAACGCAAACCACTTGACCCGCTCATTCGTACTCTCGTTGGTATCCCGAAGCTTCTGCTCGCGCGTGCGCAGGTATTCCATCTCACTGACAACCTCGCCGACCAGTTCCTCGATGCGTCGCAGTTCTGTTTCCACGGGCTTGAGCTTCTCCTGGACCTGGATGCTGGACCAGTCGCGGGCGTCGGCGCCGATGTCGATGTCGAGTTCGATGGAGCGAGAGGGGTTGGTTATGGCATCTTTTTAGATTAATATACCAGCAAAGGCGGTGCTATGGAAAGGCGTTGGGGGGAAGACATACTGTGCGATACAAGTTGGTTGTCAAAACACACATCGAACGCCGTATCCGCGGGCGAAGTAAACGCCTGACGAGTCTCACCGGCGATATCCCTCGGACGACCATGGTCATTACCCAGGGCATCTTTGATCTATTAATGACACCCGCATTAGCATCCATATAGCCAAACCCCATCTGTCCAATTGTCCTTCCTGAACGCAGTACCCTCCTCGTGTCGGTGCTGTGTCGTGACATACATGCATATTGACCATCTGCCCATCCCCCTTTTTCCCATCCACAATCGCCGTGACAACAACCAATTGATCCCGCAGGACGAAGTTCCGTATACACCGTTCGTTCTTGCTGCTGTGGCCCGAGACAGCTGGGAGTTCGAATCGCAGTGCCGAGGCGAGCTGCGCGACGAACACCAGGGCGAGGAGAGGGCTTAGCATGTTGGGCCGTCGTCTAGTCTGAGGAAGGGAAACAGAAGGAAAAGGAATTGAAATGAACTGAACTGAATTGAATTGGTTGGCGCCCTTCTCTGGTAAGGGTTAGATGTTCGTTATGGAACGCTGGCGGATGTTTTGATGCCACGCCGCCGCTGCTAAGGGGCGCGGAGGAAGGATGTTCCGGGCGGATTTCCGCTCCAGTCAATCTTAGGGTTGACAGTAATACTAAGTATGAAATATCATTTGTATAGTATCACGGAAAATTGAAAACGCTCTTGATATCACTCAATTAACAGTAAAGCTGAAAAAAGTTCTATGTACAGACAGCTGACATAACCAAGAAAAAGAAGGGAAATGAAAAGAATCAATCAAGGAGAGAAAGGAAAGGAATCCATCAATTATTCCCAAACGCTGATACCAAATCATCCACCAAAAAAATAGAAAAAGAAGGAAAGTATTAGACAAGTACAGTCGAGATCGTGCGGACGTAAGTAAGAATAGTAAGAATCCGAAAGTAAGAGAAAGGAGAATAGAAAAAGGCAGAGCAGCAAAAATCGTCATACTGGTTCGGAACGCTCCTGGACGCATGACAGCCATTGATAGGCAACAGCGAGCCCGGAAACATACACGAAAGGAAATTCATCAGTCAAGAAGAAAAGGGAGAAAGAAAGAAACAAGAAGGATGAGGATCAAACGTCAACCTTCTTCCTCCGCATCAAAAACCGTTGAAGACCGTTCGAATCCTTCCCGCGGTTCATATCAAAGGCCGACGGCGCACGCGGCGGCTCCGGAGGCGCAGTGTTCTTAAGGAAGTCTGCCAGCGCGCCGGTATCGGTGCCTCGCTTGGGCATGGAGGCCGCCGGGCTGTGGGGGACTTGCATCGGTGTTGGTTTGTTACCGCCAGTAGGTTTAGTGGTGTAGTTCGACTGCCCTCCACCGGGGCGAGGGTCGGTCCGCGTGGAACGTAGGGAGGACTTGGAAGGTTTCGCGGCGAGCGTTTTCTCGCTGGCGGTACGGAGGAAACGTGCCCTCATGCCGCCGCTCGAGCTCTTAGTGGTAGCCCTCGTGTTGGACATGATCGGGGCCTGTGGAGTTGGATCTTCGGGCGGAGGGGTAGCATTGCGCAGGAAGTCAATCAAGCTCTCTTCCTCGCGCTTGGGCTTCTGCTGAAGGCTCAGGAGCTCTTCCAATGCCTCGTCGTCATCATCGTCGATGGCGTAAGGATCGGGCACCCGTCGCTGCTTCCGAGCGGGCACGGGTGCGTCGAAATCGTCCGTCTTTGGCGGAGGCGTAGGTTTCTTTTGCGCGTTGCCATGAGTGGAAGAGCCCAAGAGTCCTGCGCTCGAGCCAAACGAAGTGAGAGACTTGCCAGCCGCCGATGCATCAGGGGTGCTAGCGCGAGACTCCCGGACAGTGGAGTTAGTCATGTCGTCCGAGTCCATCGTATTCCGGAACGGCGCAACGGTGCGAGGAATGCGGTGGGAGCCGGGGGTGGGCGGCGGGCCTTCGCGGATGAAATCGATCAGATCGGATGTCTGCTCGCCCTTGGGAGCCACAGCAGCACGAGCCTGGAGTCGTGACCCAGAGGTAGCCCGAGTAGAGCTGGGAGTAGAGCTTGACACACTGCCGCCTGGTCGAATGAACCTCTTCGAAAGCTCCGTGGCATCAGAGGGGCGACGAGCAGAGCTCGACGCGGAAGCAGGACTCTTGGGAGCCTCAACAGTACTGGCAGGACTAGTAGGCCCAGGAGGGCCAGCAGGACCGGTCGACTTGATGAAATCTGCGAAATCGCGAGTCGAGTCGACGGCAGGCTTCGCATTCCGCGCCAGACCAGTTGCCATTTTTGATCGGGGCACAGGAAACTTAGTCTCATTAATGGGTTGGTATTTGGGCACATTGGCCTTGGGAGAAGAGGCCACGGGAGAAGCCTTGGGAGAAGAGGCCACGGGAGAAGCCTTGGGAGAAGAGGCCATGGGAGAGGCCTTGGGGGCAGTCATCCGCGGGCTTTCATCCCCGGGAGGAGCGGTGGTCTTCAAGAAAGCGGCCAGATCAGCCGTACTTGAACGGTTAGCTTTCCAGCGAGGCGAGTCGGGTTGCTGATGGAGTCAAGTTAGTCATTCATTCCGAACAGAACACTAGTATATGTGGCAGACACTTACCTCCATTTCCCTCATACTCTTAGGCGTCAAGGTATAATGAATTGTCGCATCGCTCTTGATGAGCTGCTCCAACCCTGGCGAGTGCTGCTCACCCGACGGGCCACTGGCCTCCGACGAGTTACGAGTATGCGGAGGAGTAGCGTCGCCCTGGGGCGTACGCCCAATCATGCCTTTCAGTTTTGAGGAGACCTGCGAGGTGGACGATCCCGAGGTGACGGGCCGCTTGTCGCTCAGACTGTCGGAACGACGAGATTTGGACGGCGCCGGGGGTTGGCCAGGGACGCGGTGGACAGCAGCCCGGTCAGCGGCTAGCGATGGGAGCCCCCCTGTTGCAGAGTTTACGGATGATGGTTCTGCTGATGGTTGTCCGGTCACAGGAGCAGCAGTGGCATTGGCGTCATCATCATCGTCATTGTTTAGGAACCAAGTCTGGTCTGCAGACTTTTGCTCATTGGAGATTTTGGATGATCTACCGTCTGAAGCTTTTTGCCCACGGATGGGGGAGTCGCGGACCCCTTTCTTCTGGCTGCGTTCTTCAATCACCCGTTCACTGGTGGAGGTAGTCGTCGTCGACACAGATGGAGAAGACTGCTGACGCTCAGCCTTCTTGGCCGGATCTCCACTGGCTTTGCGTCGCGGACGCTGGATAGCAGCGGCAGGTCGAGGTTTCTCAACCGTACCTTGGCCCTCGATGATCTCCGCGTCGCGCTGGGCCTCCTCAGCCGGGTACGCTGTCTGAGCACTTCCAGGGCGGCTAACCTCGACCACGACAGACGCGCCAGACAGGGATGGCGCGAACACAGAGTGACGATTGGCAGCAGATGCCCTCTTCTGGGATGGAGAATCCGTCTCGAAGCCCTTCGTAGCTTCCATAGCTACGGGCGTGGAGATTGCCAGGCCCGTTTGGGCAGCGTCCGAAGGCTCTTCTTCTTGCTCATACATCGTCTCTAGATGTCGACGCTCCTCAGAGGGAGTCGGAGACGGCATATCCTGCGCGGCGGCGGGTCGCTGATCATCACTGCTTTCTGCGATCGGCGTGCTGCTGTCCTCATCATCTGGCGGGAAGTAATTGTTGGGTAGCGACTGCGAACGAGCACGACGGCTGAGCTTGAGACGCTGTGATTCCGAGGGCACCCCGGGCGAGCTCGCAGCGGAGCTCAGGGAACGCGGGGTCAACGGGGAGGAAAGCACCATAAGACTGCGAGGGCGCACCTTGTGGGCGATGACGGCCTCCATGGCTTGGATCTCACCAACCGGCTCCGCAGAGAAGCCTGGAATCAAGATCTCCTGGATGTCGTGTTGAGACATGGGCAGCGGGACGACGGCCGGATCGATCTCCTCGTCGTGCGCTTCCGCAGTGTCAAACGACGTGACGGAGCGCGCAGGTAATTCATCGATGGTTGCGACGCTGCTCTTCCGGCTGCTGGCGAGGGTGGATGCGATACCCCGATGCCGGAAGGACTCGCGTGAGAGCGTGCGAGACAGCCCAGGCGCACGAGTCCGTTTCCTCCAAGTGCGCCAGAGACGGCCCAACGTGGCATTCATGGCCAATTTCTCCATGTCATGATCCTCGACCACGAGCCGGTTCATCCGGCCACGTTCAGCACCCGATTCGGTGATCTCGTCGTGTTCGAGACTGAGCTTAGTGGATAGCCGGGACCGTGAGGTCTCTCCGGCGATGATCAAGGCCTGCTCGCCCAGATGCTCAATGATGGAGGTCAAGAAGATAGCGGCCGCCGGGGTGACGATATCGACATGGCTTGCAAAGCGGCGCGGGGCATCGCTGGTCTCCGCGAGGCCGCGCGGGCAATATACTCGTCTTCCTCGTCCTCCTCCATATCACCCAACCGGGTGTAGACCATGCAGCGCAAACGGGTGCGCTTCCAGGACCGAACGAGGTCGAAGTCGCCGGCAGGTTTCTGTCCACCGTGGAAATCAAACTGCTCATCTCCCTCGCCACCCATGTAGTCGCTCAATTCATCATCAGCTGCGGAGACTACTTCCCTGGCGAGGCGTGGCTTCAACACGTCCGCGACAGCCGGTCGAATGGATGACAGTTGAGTCGATTTGGACACGGCCAAGATGTTAAACAGGAGATGGTCGAGAAAGCCGTTGAGGAGAGCAAGCGCGTCAGGAGAGACGAGGGCGCCGATGGGGCTTCCAGAGCTTTCCTCCTGCTCGTCGCCCGTGAAATCCACCGTGTTAAACTCCTGGTCTGCGGTGATGATCTGCGAGGCGGCGGACGCAGCGATGAACGCCGGCGGCGGGGTGGTTCCCGGGGGCGGCGCGAGGATGCTATTATGCCGGAACTGGGAATCGCTGGAAAAGCTGGTACTGCGGGAGCGGGGGCGGGAGACGGACCCAAGGTCCAAGGACTCAGAAGCTCTGCTGGGGGGCATTGTGTGGCACTTGCTTGCGACGTCGAGTCACGGGAGACCAGAGAGAGAGGGTGTGTATGCGTAGGGTTTACGTCGAGCGTACTTTGTATGTGACGACTGTCATATAGGGAATCTGCGAATTGAGGAAGCTCTCATATGCAAAAGCACCGTTTAGAAGCGCCCGACCATTCTAGTATGAGGCAGTGGTCAGCTTCAGTTGGCAGGGCTTAAGGCATTTTGGGGGGGGGGGGGTAGTACTAGTCAAACAAGAAACAATACCCGTGAGATTGCTTGTTAGAGAAGGATTAGAGTGGTCTCATGTCCAGCAGCAAAGCCACGCTTAGTGGAGAGAAGACGAGAAAAAGCAATGAATGTTTCCGAATAATAGTCCGGGGAATTTAGCTGAAGGGAATAAATTAACAGCAGTGTGGATTAACGTTGCCCGTGGAAGAAGAAGAAGGAAGAATAAGGGGGGAGGAGAAATAAAAATAGTATTAATAAAAGAAGAAGAACGGAGAAATAATAACGACAAGTAGTGAAAGATGAAGACAATGAAAAGGAAGAAGAAGGAAGAAAGAAAGAAAAAGAGAAGAACAGATTCAGGAGTTGAAGAAAAAGAAGCGTTGAAGATTCACTGCAGAAAATCAGGAGAGGTGGAGAAGGGGCCGGGATAGAGTTCCACTAGAAATGCAGAAAGACAGTGAGCGCGCGGATGAGGACAGCCAGACGGGAGGATTGCACGCAGGAAGCGCGCGAAAAGAGATAACGGGAAATTATGCAGAGCAGGACTCTGCATTGGTATAAAATTTAGCAGGAGAAAAGCGCTCAATAGGCACTGGGAGCAGTGACCGTAAGTGAGGTCCAGATACACTACAGATCAGGGTTATCTGGGGCTCTCCACCGATCAGGGGCAGGGGTTATCTACTGCTATACGGAGTACTTGTACTCTGTACAGCGTCGAGTATATATATTATGATAGCTATTTGACTCCGTTCTAACAGTCTCATCTATCAATTACAACTGCCTCGTATTACCACACAGTGCAAGTCTGTATTTATCTGTGGAAGAATGCCCCGCTATGCCAATAGTTCACCCTCCATCCCATGGTTGGTTGGCCTCTCTTCCCCTGTCTTTTCTTCCAGAAAATGTCAGTGCTCCTTCATTCCCCCGAGTTATTGGATTGTTCGAATATAACTATTAGAATCCTAGGTGGAGATCATGCTCATGCTCTCAGGAAGCTGTACCGCTGTATCCTGCGTAACCCCAGAACCGGCCTCATCATTATATCGTACCGGCCTACCCAGTCGAGTCTACAGGCTGTAAATCATCAAAGATCTTTTAGTCTAGTTTCAAAATTCCTAGTTATTCTAGTAGTACTAGTAATCATGGCATCGTAAAAATTTTTGTAAACCCCGCTGGATGCTAGCAAAGAAAGAAGAAAAATAAAGAAAAAAGAAAAAAAGAAAATTCAGGACGACACCCCTGGTAGACCATGCCAATTCTCCAGCGCATATGTAACTCCGCCAGCAAAGAACCGCAGTTCATCCGGCTCCACGTCCACGTTGCCCTGTGCTAAGCGCTCCACCAGGAGCCGCTGAATCCGGTCCATCAGCCGCATGTTGTGGCTTGCCATCGCTTGGCTCTGCGGCGCCATCTCACCCTTTTGCGTGCTAAGCGCCACCAGTTCCGCCAATTCCTCCGGCACCAGGAGGTTGTGAAATAATCCGATAACATGGTTCAGCGCATGGTCAAAAAACACCCCATCGGTGTCGTTGTTTTCCAGATAGGGTGTTTCCGCTTGGCCCAGTCGAATGTCATCCACTAGGGCACGGAGGCGGGGTTTATATAGCGAACCGGCAACAACTTTCATGCCGTTCACATATGCGACAAACAGCTGCTTGTCGAGTTCGACCATGTCCCCCGTATGCTCATCTGGGTCATCCATCATGGAGCCACAGACACATGGGTGATCACCCCGGGCACGGTTACTACCACCGAGTTCCATCTCGGTCGGCTCATCTTCGTCTAGAAATTGAAGGCTGCCAGAAGACCGTGCCATCTCCATGATTTCATGGCAGGTCAATCCGGTGTCAGCCCGTTCTTCGTCTTCAATCTCAGGTGCTTCGATGTATTGTACGTTCGGGTCGAACCGGACCATCGACTCGAATGCAATAAACGAACCGTCATCGGCGAAGTCATTTTCCTCATCACCACCAATTTCGGAGATATCAGAGGCATTGTCCCAGAGAGAGACATCGCACAGATCTTCTTCTTCTTCTTCGGACACCGTTTCATATCCGTAATCAGACGCGTCCGTCCCATAGCCTGATTCTGATTCTTGAACGGTCTGGGGCTTTTTCAAAATAGGCTTTAATGATGGATCTGACGATGACCCAGATGAGGGCTCCTGGTGTGGGACAATCGAAGTGTCCACTGTGGTCGGATTACTGGAGACCACAGAAATCTCATCGGAAGCATAACAACTGTCTTGGGAAAAGGAGGCATCGAGGTTGGAGAATGAGGAGGAAAGAGATTCCCAAGACTTCCTGTTCATGATGGTTGGTTCGCCCATTTTGAACATCTGGGACTGGGCAAATTCGGGAAAAATAGAAAGCGAGGTTCAACTCGAACACGGTGTCCACTTGCACCCAGTCTCAACGACTAGTTTGTGATATGGGCTTTATTTAGCGTAAATAGGTAATTGCGTTTTGTTTTTGAAAATCGAGCGGCTTTGAGGGCCTCCAATAAACCGACTAGGGTCCATGATGGAGAAAGAACGCGGACCGAAATCCGTTTAATGAATAAGGGCAGCGGGGGATACCCCGGCCTTAAAACATTTCGAAGCCATAACAAAAATAGTACCTATCGTTGATTGTTGAGATGTTCGTTTAATTCGAGAAACAAAGGAGAATGTGGGAACAAAGCATGCACTGTGATTTGCTTCCGTTCTTGCGTGGTAGACAGTGCGGTTGAATCTGCTTTCTTCCTTTCGACGAGTATCCGATCTGTGTTGCTTTGCTGAAGTAATACATATAGACTGTGTTTCCTGAAATATCGAACGAGGACCAGGAGTGGAGAGGTGTTGGGTGATGAATCAAAAAAAAAAGAAAAAGCTGGCAGTTCACGATCGCTCTGCGTGTCGATAGTGAATTGCCTGCGATATGACTCAGAAAGAGGAGGACTAAAAGTAGAGGAAGAGGAAGAGCGTGGTGAGAAATCCAGAATGATGCTGAGGATCCTATGCGGTCATTCCCACAGGAATAGCCGTAGCGGTAGTGCTGACACCAAAAAATGCCGCGGGGAAGACCACGGGCGAGGGGTAAAGATGGAAATAAATACTCTGCCCCAGCCCAAGAAGCAGGATCTGTTTCACTTTAAAAGTCAACACCGAAAGAGGTAAAACATCAAACGTAGGGTTGAAGAAAGCACAGGAAGTGGTGCTGAGGAGAGGAAAGGGAGGGAAGATGAAGCGAAGGGGCGAAAACGGGATCAGGCGCCGTCATCGTCACCTGACCTATGACCCGTTTCCGTACGGGTATAGCACGTGACGCCAAGCTGCCCTTATCCTGAACCGGAATAGACGCCACCCCGACATTGGTTATTTATACTACGAGTATGGTGACGACAATCAGAAATTGAAAATCAGAACGATACCTCCCGCTATCCACAATAGCCCCAAAGATGCTTTCATACCGCAAGCTTTCGACATCATCGCTGTTGTTGCTGAATCAAATGCCCTCGTCGACAGCTAACATCCGATAGACTCACACTTAAGTTGAACCAACCAGGAGCTGGTTAAGCACGAGAACCAGCAACAATCGTCGTGGGTTCAGCCATTGAATCAAATCAACTGGCATAAATCACCCTCCTAGGTGGGATTTAGCCATCTCCACAACAAATATACCTACTTGCGACCCTGGGGATAGCGTTGAAATAACCAAGCGGGCATAAATAAGGAGGACCACAAAAAAAAAAAAAAGGGACTCCAGCTTTAGCTAGAAGACCCAGTGAGACTTGGCTTGCCATTTATTCTCCTTGATTGCAAGCAGACTGACAACTGGTATAAGACAGTTACAGCTAGCAAAATGCCATCTACCTTTCGCCCTAGCAAGGGCAAAAAGCAGCTGGCCGAGTATATTTTGCTCAGGTCAGCTCAAGAAGAGCACAGAAGCAAGCTCCTGTATACGAGGCGTCGCTGTTGGACGATCCGATTAATTGCCTCTTGGCATATTTTTCATACTTCTTTATCTGGATAGATTCGATTATGTTCTTAAAAGTTGACTCAGCTATTCAAGGGAGCTTAGAATGCTATATAGTATATTTCATGGTCATAACCAAACATTGAACGGAGTACGTATTCATGAACAGCAAGCTGCCATGTCCTAAGGCTGGGTCAGTATGGGTTAGGGCTGGCTTTATAGGTATTGCCAGTCTACCCAGAGTTGCCTGATCGGGCTAGTTGACTAACTTAGCAACGAGTTTATGATGACTCAGCGGGATGTTATCCGGCAACGAAGCAACGAATGGTACGGATAATGAGGTGCACAAAGTACCATACGAATGAACATGGGACACCATTGACAAAGCAGCCCTACTGTGACTGCGTTCTGCTACTGCTGGATGTAAGGCTACGTTGAGCTAATCCCATATTGTCGAATATGGCTTTGCATGGGTGGCCGAGTCAAAGTATCAAAAGGCCAAAGGATGATTACGAGACTTCACAAGACGAAACGAAGACACCCAAAGCAGAGCGTACTTTGGATGCTTTGTTATATGAATGGATTGCGGTGGCTTTTGTCTATTACCACCATCTTCCGTTGTCCGGGTCGCCCTGATCTCTTGACCAAGCAAGCTGTTACCCTCGACTTGCCTCAGCCTCAGTCTCGGGGAAATGCAACGTCCAAAGGCCACAGAGCTAATGACCGTGGTTGTTTCCTAGATCCCTGTTGGTTGACACCGTTTATCCCTATGGTGCCTGATACTCCCCAAGGATGTAAAGAGGGAGAGGCCAGGCACAAAGAGAGGAAATACGAGCTCAGCAGAGCAACGTTGGTTCCCCCACTTTTTCCGGAGCTTGTCGCTTTGTTCCGGTTGTCCAATAACCAAGGAGATTTTCGATCACGCAAAAGACAAAAGATAACGAAGTCACATTGGCGTGCCGCATTTAGTTCAGTCCTGAGTTCACAAAGCAACCTGTCGAGTCAAGGGGGTAATCTACTCGACGATCTCTCCCGGAAGACTCTTGTTGGAAAATTCGGCTGCATAACGCAATGCAAAGGCCTTCGAGAAGTCCCCGGGAGATCTTCGACGCATGCGGTTTATTCCGGGGTTTGTATGGGAATGGAGCCCTCATCGATCAAAAAGGGATAATTATAGAAATCAGATCATGGCTATTTTTTACCGAGCTAATCGGAAGCCCGGGTGACAGGGAAGTGTGGGTTTCTTGAATGCCGGGTATATTTTGGGCATTATTGGCGTGGGCGTGCATTCCTCCCAGCCCTCTTGCATTCCCGACGCAACATCAGTGCGGCAAGCTGCCGCCGGAGAGCGAGCCGATGCTCCACTGGGATCGAGCACTGAATCGGTGGGCACAGACGGAGATCTGAGCCTGTAGATCTTCATGGACCAAGCCAGCTCCACTGCTTACTGAGCGTTTCTTTGAGCACGAGACTGTGTCATGACGCTTACACCCACTAGTGATTTGGGTTGAGAGTTGACAATGGTCTGCTACTCCACCTTGAACTCTGGTTCGTCGGCCATAGATCAATTTAGGCTGATGGCGCCCGCGTCAACTCCGATTATTGATCATGATTCAAGCGCACAGTCAGCACGACTAAGACTATCAACCACCTCCTACGATTGGCCTAAGCACTGTGGCGTTTCTTTCCATATCCGTCGGGTTTGTCCTTTTTCTTAGTATCGCGGTTACTGTTCTTGGTTTAGCCCATGGGCGTCACATTCCAGTGAGTGGGTGGCCATTCGGATCCGTGCCCCCAAAAGCGTTCTTCCCACCAGCGAATATGGAAGACTATTGGAAATCGATTCAGCCACCCAAATTTTAACGTGCTGTTATTGGTACTCAAGGGATCTGGGGAAGTTTCCCATATCTTAGGTTACTTGATGGACATGGAGTGGGTCATGTCGATGTCCGGCCAGTTCTTCTTAGGGCACATTCCTCGCTCATCAATGTCCGTTGGAATGCGTACAGAATCCCCGAGGCTGGGTTTGCGTCGCGATTCAAATAGGGCCATACACTCGGTTGTTTGTTTGCTTTGTCTTCTTTGCATCTTCTGCAGTGTTTTCCTTGATTGCTAGTCTTTCAAACTTACCCTACACCAACCCAGGGCTCCCCTCACTTTCTATCCATACATTCTTTCATTGCCCTCGAAGCTGTCATTCGTGCAGGAAGAACCATCGGCTACCAATCACAAACTTTCTTTCAGCCCTTCTTTGATTAATCCTGTCTTTAGACTTTTGTCATCGTCACCAATTCACAATCACATTGAGTGTGGCCGCTGGTATTAATCTTCGACATAAGAGTCACTTTCGCTCATCGCCGCAAACGGAAGGGAAAGCAGCAAAGATGTTCGCCCAGCAATTTGACCATTCATTTAACGACTTATTTAATCAATACGTCAACGTGGATTCCTCAAATGCCGATGGCAACAAAGAAGTCTCATTTCCCAGCGGCGACCTGGATCAGCTCTTCCCTCTCGATTCGTTATCTAGTGACTGTGGCGATCTCTCGCCCTCTGGTTCCACCTCCAAACGCTCTCGTCAGTCTCCTCAGCCCTGGAGCCAAAACCTCTGGGGCCTGCCGCAGGATACCGCAGCATCATCGTCTAGCGAGCAGGGAAGCTTTCCTCTTCATGACACTATTCAGCCTTCCGCTGTTTCAGACCTCAGCCTGAGCCTTAATGCGCCTTCCTCGTCTTCTCAGCCAGCTCCAACCCATGGTCTACTGTCTACTTCGCTGTCAACCCCTCCTCAAACGCCCCGCAAGAAAGCTTGCACTGGGAGTGGTATAATTACCCCCAAGTCCAACCGTCACCCGCGCGACACCAATGCTCGTCGCAATCTGCTGCGCAAGCAGAGCTTCTCTCCCAGTTTGACGCGCTCATCGCAGACGCCGAAGGGTAGAATGGCGTATCCCGATGCTTCAGCACAGCGTTTTCAAAATCTCAACCTCCGTAGCTTGGACGACCGCCTGCCGCTGTCACCACCTCCATCCGATATACTCGTGCAGCAAGAGAACCGGGCTACCGACAACCTCAACCAAATCAGCCGTTCAGGTGATCAGTTCACAGGCGACTCTGCTGCCGAGATACCCCAGCAATACGACTCGAGTGTCTTCGATCAATCTCCTGCGATCTCCATGCCATCGCCTTCGGCGAATGCATTGGCAAGACAGCAGCAGAGGCATGTGGGCCAGAGCAACGGTACGATGGCCTCCAGCCCTCCATCTGCCGATGAAATATTCTCCTCGCCGCACTCCTCTGCTTCTCAGTCCCTGTCCTCATGGTACTCTGACTCTCTTGGGACGTCCAGCTTCTCCTTCACCCCGGACCTCAATGGTCATGATGCGCAGGCATGGTGGTCACCCATGGCCTCGCGCGTCCCAGCGCAGCGGCAGGCCTCCTACCACCAGCCCATAATTGCATCCCCCGCCCCTCAGAAGCCAATCCAAAATAACTCGGAGCAGCAGAATAGCATGTTTCAGGGGGGAGGGCTTATGATCCAGTTCGACCAGTCGTTTGACATGTCGGGGTCTACAGACGCATCGTTTGCGCCGTCAACCATGTCCTCCTCAGCCCCAGCGGCGACCCAACAAGCAACCCCGGCATACAGCCAAGTCCCTAACACACCGCAGAGATTCATCAACCCAACCTTCACAACCCCTCAAGTACACGACCCTCAGCCGTCACGGTCACCTTCGCTCTCTCCGAGAGCCCCTGGTGACCAATCCACATCTCCGAGAAACGGAGTCTTCGCAACAGCAACGCCGCGAACCCCAGCAGCGATAACAAAAACACCCCAACGCCGCAGCTACGACCGCAAGATGTCCGCGCCCTCAACGGCTCCCAAGCCAGTCAAGACGCCCAGCCCCAGGGGATCTAACAAGTCCGTGTCCGTGTCGTTTGTGAACTTCACCCCGAGCGACAGCAAGAAAATCTTGACAGGCGTTGCGCCGAGTGGTAGCTCCAAGACAAAAGCACGGCGCGAGCAGGAGGCCCGTGAACGACGCCGGAAGCTGAGTGAAGCTGCCCTGGTGGCTATTAGGAATGCGGGTGGGGATGTTGATTCTTTGGAGGCTATCTTGTGTTGAGAGAAACATGGAATTGCATTATTGCGTGTATTATTCTCTTTTTTCTTTCTACATAATACCTGATTATTTTCAAGCTATATGATTTTATTTATGTCTTGATGTTTTGTTTTTTTTCTGGCATTGGTCGTTTCGGCGTTTACAGATATTCTTTCTATATTAGCAGGCGGATTTAATTGATGGGTTTGGATTAACATTCATATTATTGTCATTTTAAATCTTTATATTGCGTACACTGGACGTCTGGCATAATTTCGCACTGCTCTTGTCCCCGCCTCCACCGCGCCTCATACCCATCGTCAACTTTACTCTTTCCATTTGGTCTCATCGTCAGAGATCTTGGGCCTTCAGCTAGTATTGCTTGCCATGCGCCCGCTTCATATCGATGTCGAAAAAGTCACATCCTGCTCATCTTGGGGCGCTTTTTGCCAAACCACATAAGTGGACCACGTTCCATCGGGATCTTCTGCAAGTAAAGGAAGATCAAGTGTGTTCAGAGAGATTAGTCGGCCCCACATATCTGCCGAAGATGGCGATCCAGGTAAATATCCAACCCTCATCTAGGGCACCAATGTTGTCCATTGTTACCTCTCTAACGTGTATCCAGAATTTGAAGCTCTCACTGCGGATTTTACGAAACCAACGGGAAAAGATATACTTGACGGCACGGTTGAATTTGATTACACTCAGGGTCCCTTCATTAATGTCTTCTTCACACTTGGACAGATGATGGCACTGGAAGAAGAAGAAGAAGCAGAAAGAGACCACCCTTCCAGAGACTATTTTTGGATGTCTAGATCCGCAGTGGAATATCTCATTAACATTCTTCTTGGGAAGATCCATTTAGACACATGGTTGTGAGTCTGGATCCTCGGTATATTATGGACAGATGCTAATGGGTGCTTATGTAGTGCCGTCCTTCGCAACCCGAATGTCCCGTTTCACATCCATTCCTGTGGTATCAAAGGTACAGTGAAGCCAGAAAGAATTCTCAGCAGGTGCTCTGACCTCAAAAATAAAACAATGCTTCCACTTGTCACATTTTCAGTTTGTTCCAACTACTGACCGCTTCCTAGATTCCTTACTGATGTTGGTCCATAGGCAATAACCCCCCAGAAAAGCCCAGACCCCATCTGCCATGAAATCCCGCACATCCTCATACAAGCCATATTAATGTTCCAAAAGGATCCCACACTCAAGGCCTATCAGCCATTCGCTCTTCGGGTCAATGGAACCAAAATTCAAGTTAGTTCAGCCCTCATACCTCCAACATACATCCAGGGGCTCAGTCACAATGGTGCACATATTGGAGAGCTAACCCTTCTTCAATCTGTGGCTTATGATATGCGGAACCGTGAGGAGCGAAGGGAGATTTTAAGACTTCTGGTTGGTCTTCTGAGGCGTCTTGATGCTGCAGAATTATAGGTATTTGCCATAACCTCCTCCCAAGTGATTGATTCATATCTAGCATGGAAAGATTAGGGCTTTTCATGGCTAAACTCGTTCCCGGATGGTCTGCTTGATGGCCATGGCTGAATGTTCTTTACGTCAAATTTCTATTCGTTAGACTTTTATGAAGCAGTGTACCGTATACTTTATTGTGAAATAGACTCGGTTTTAGCCCGTAGTGTTTCTGACAGTTGCTGCAGAACAACATCCTGCAGTATTTCTCCAAGCAGAACTCAAGTAAAATAAATCTTTCAACCCAGGATTAGCCCTAATCAGAAGGAAGGCTATTCTTGTTTAGCAGTGACATGCTTCCAGACAGACACATAGCTGGCAGCAAGGCAGAGCACCAGTGAATGTCTGCAAGGAAGGGCTCACTTAGGCACATGCACACACAAATTCCCCCTTTTCATTTTAGACCATCATTTTCTGCCAGATCCTCTTTTAATTTTAAGGAGATATCATATCAGTTGCGACTATCTGTCATTCATTTCTCACGGTTGTCTATCCATGGCATCCACAATGCACTTCAGCCCATCACCTTTGGAGATTTCCGTAAGTTATTCGACCTGAAGTGTTAGGGACAACCTAGGGCTTGTACCTACCAGTAGGCCAAAGCTGAATTTTCCCAGCCTGCTAACCGCCACATCGTTAAATCGAGTAAAGCAAGGTAACTACTTGTAAAATGATGATAAACTAAATTCAACGTACCGTAGTAACTTAGTCATGGGATGGGCAGATAACTACTACGGAGTACGTCAAGGCATACCTGCATATAGCTCGGGACATGACATCATCTATCTATTTCTAGTTCTTGTTTTTTTGTCAGTCGGAGCCCATTTCCTCTCGGCTTTTATACAGAGTATATTTGCTTTACTAGCGTATGTTTGTAGAGGCTTTGTATTTGAAATAACAGGTATAATTTGCTTAGTGCGTCCTGGAGATGCCTGAGAGATTCGACCAATAGCGCATTAGGGTTTAGTAATGCTTCCGATAATGTACATTTTAGATCTCGCCGTAAAGAAAAGGAAAGGACAACTATAGTACATAGACATTGACACCACAATGCTATAAGTTGATTAACCAACAGAGAAATAAAGAAACAATGGAAAGGTAGAATGCGCCGAAAATCCAAGAGCTGAGTTGAGTTTGTGGCTGTATATACCCCTCTACCGGAGGACCTCAGCATCGTAAACTAGGTTTCAGGCATTAAATACGGGAAATAATCCAGGTAATAGCGGGTGAAACCAAAGGTCGTGTGTCATTTCACCCCATACGGGTTAACAAAATGCACTACCTCCTCGCGGCAGTCGGCGTCCACGAGTCTGGCTGCCACTCTTGCCCGGGAACCCCAGCTGCCGCGTCTGCCCACGGGTCATCTTTCTTGGTCTTGTCTCTCCCTCCCTGTTGTTGTTGTTGTTGCTGCTGCTGCGCCGTTGCTTCTGTCCCTTCATTCTGCGTTGGTGGCTGCTGCTGTCTCTTCTCATGTTGTTCCTGTGGGGTGCCCGGTTCCGGCCCCCTTAATGTCCCATCACTAGTGTTTGTCGCGGGAGCCGGCTGCTCTGTCTGCGGTTTATCGAGGTAGGAGGGTTTACTAGCCCAGCGTTCATCGGCCAAGCGTGCCAGTTGCTTGACTTGTAGCTGGCGGATAACATCTTGTTGTTGTTCGACGATAGAAGGGGGGTCATTGCGGACGTAGCGGAGCCATTGGTGCCATTGTGCTAGGGATATAAGAGTTAGCTTTGAGGTGGCTCCAAGGGCCATGACTGAATGGACGACGTACGGGTGACTTTGACGTCTGCGTAGTGAGTTTTGGGATTATATTTGGCAATTCGACGTAAGCGTGCAGCGTTCCAGGACTCTTTGAACTCCCAGAAGGTGTTTCCGTTCAGATCCGAGCCTATTCGGGATCTATTAGTTGGTCTGGCATACCTTTCCACAATATGGATAGAGAGACATACCGACTAGGAAGGATTTCCGCCAGGGCAGCCGAAGGGCTCTCCACTTGGACAAGAGACTGGATAGCGGGCTCATTTGCCTGACCGAGACTATACTATTATTATTATTGTAATAAGCCAAAGTAGCGACAGTGGCTAGTATGTAGTGGTGCAGTGAGATGGTAAGCTGATGTCTTTTTTTGCCGAGGCGAATTGTTATGATTACGGCAACGTCATCCTCGACCGCCCGCATTCTTCCCCGTGCCATTCATTCCTTACTCTCCTTACTCTGCTATCGTCCTAGCAATCACCCATCGGTCGACCGTTTGTCTTGCCCGGGTTGCCATTTTCCTCAAATATATCCAGTTCGCTTGTTTTTTTCTCTTTTTTTTTTTTTTCATGCTTACGGAGTTCTGCTACCCACGCGATCATTTTCTCCCGCTATACTCCGTGCCCTGGTACCCAACTAGACCCCTGCCCTAGACATCGTCGAAACAGCCAACGAAGCATCTTATCTGCACGAAGCCGCATCCAGTGCGCTCCCCTATATGTGCTTCGTCTGACTTGTCGAATTGCAAATCCACAGTACTCTATATAAATATGGCGTCTGTTACGTCGCTGGATAGGGACCTGCGCAGTCTGCGGCTGTCCCGCTATACCCCGCAGGCCGCTGCTGAGATCCGCGACTGGATCGAGGAAGTCCTGCAGGAACCTCTGCCCTCGGGTGACCTGTTGGATGCGCTTAAAGATGGTGTTGCGCTATGCAGGTGGGTTCATGTCTTTGGATATCATTCATGTGTTGTCAAGCATAGTTAGCTAAGGAGGCCGCAGGTTGGTGAACCTGGTTGTTTCGCCCGGCCTCAAATATAAGCAGTCGTCGATGCCGTTCGTCCAGATGGAGAATATTTCCCACTTCCTTCGCGCGTGCCAAACCCCGCCACTGAGTCTCCCATCGCATGATGTGTTCCTGACCGTCGACCTCTACGAGGGCAAAGACCCCGCGCAAGTCCTACAATGCATAATGGCCTTCAGTCGACGGGCCAATGCCATACAACCAAGCAAATTTCGCCGCCCTCTCGGTCCGCAGAGCAACAAGAATAGCAACTTGAGCCCGAATGTGACTGGTTCTAGCCAAGGTCCCAATACTCCCTCACGATTCCGTGGTGCTAGTAACGTCAGCGCGAATTCGAGCGGCTCTGCAGCCTCCAGCCCCGCGAAGGCTCCAATAGTCAGTAGCTGGAGTAAGGATACCGATAAGGCGAAGACAGCGCCCGCCTGGAATATCGCCCAGTATGGCTATATGGGTGGCGCAAATCAAGGTAATCAAGGAGTCGTCATAGGTGGACGACGCCAGATCACGACTGCTGCACCGGTGGTCCCCAGCTTGGCAGAGAAGGAAAAGCGCAGACGTGAGGCGGAAGAAAGGGCTGCGATAGAGAAAACGGAAGCAGAAGAGGCGCGCCAACAGCAGCAGGATGCTGAAGAAGAACAGGCGCGACTGGAGGAAGAGCGAAGATGGGAGGAGGAGACTGTGCGGCTGAAGGAGCAAGAGCTTCGCCAAGTCGCAGAGGAGAAAAGGCGATGGGATGAGGAAAAGCGACAATGGGAGGTGGAAGAGAAACGCCGTCTCAACGAGGAAAAGGAAGCGGAAGAAAGGATGGAGCGGGAAAGACTACACAGACGAAGTGCGGTCGATAATCGGCTGAACGGCCAGTTCCTCAGCCAGTATCAAGCCAGTCAGGCCGGGCCTGCTCAGGAAGAAGCCTTGGACGGTGAATCCCAAGAGCGTCAGCGCATCAAGGAACTTGAGCAGGAATTGGAATACGCTCGTGAGAGGGAACGCCAGTACCAGAGCGAGCGCCCGGACTTCCGCAAAAAAGAGAGCGGCGATGTCAGCGAGAAGCCGCGTCATCGACCAGTTCCTCCCAAACCAAGTTACACTCTTTCTTCCCTCGAACAAGAGCGCCGGATGCTCCGCACCGAATGGCAAAATAACCAAGACGAACCTGAGTCTGTCCAGGATCCCTCCCCTCCACCTCCTCAACACACCATACCCCGTCGACCATTACCCGAACAACCCAGCCAGCAGCAACAGCCACCTCAGCAAACCTCACCTCGCCCGCTTCCCGATCCCACCGCATACGCCAACCAGAGCCGCGAGGATAACAACCGCGTTGACCGCTTCCTCGCTTCCAACAGGCCCCCCGTTGCCCCCAAACCCGCCAGTCACCGCCCTGCAGACTACAGCACAACCACCGAAGTTGATGCAGAGAACAGCCGCCGCGACGCTGCGCAGCAGAAGACCCGCGCCGGCGGCTGGGCGTCCAAGTCCCTCCTGGAGCGCGAGATGGAGCGCGAACGCGAGCGCCAGCGCGAATGGGAGGATAACCAGAAGGACACCCAGGATGCCGCGAAAAAGGGACTCCAGGATCATAGTCAGGGGTCTGGACCGGGAGGCGCGTGGAACACGTTTCAGTATGGGTATATGGGTGGTGATAATCAGGCCAAAGGAGGGCAGGGATTAAGTAATTGGGGGGCCAGAAGGCAGATTATTGGACCTAGGCCTCCGCGGTAGTCCCTTTTTTCTTCTTCTTTATAACCTGGTATGTTCCTGTTTTTCTTTGATTTGTCATTTCCTATACTTGTTGTTTGGTTTCTTGCTTTGTTCTGTATTCGTTCTGGTTTGTCTATTCCCGCGTCCAGCATTTGTTTGTAGATAGCAGTAGTTATGCGATTCAGATACCTTAACCCTTTTAGAAATAATAATAAAAGATATCAAGTTAGAAAACTGTTCGCCAACGGTAATGGGTATCATGTCAAGTATGTCATGTCAGAATCGCCAAATGATCTTCCAAACGGGTATGTATACAATGATTAGAGCTAGCATGTCACCCCTGGACATCATCATAACCAGAGGCATGCGGCAACAAGTCATTAACCAGGAACAACATCCGGTCCCCACTCTCAATCAACCAAGACCACTCAAGATCCTCCGTGCGTCGACTAAGCTGATTCCGACGCACTTCGTCCAGTGCCCTCGCAGCCCTTGCCGGGATACCCTGCTGCACCGCCTTCTTCAACTCCCCCGTGACCGTGAGCAGGCCACTCTCCGCGAGCAACATCAGCAGCGCCTCTAGCGCAATCGACATCCGTACGTTATCCACCACCCCCGCGTTCCCCGCCGCGTACGGCAAGAAGCACTGCTCCAGCTTGGCCTGGCTGAGGTACTCCTCGTCCGTCTCGGGGGCGGCACTCTCGCGGAGCCGGAACAGCAGGCATTCGCAGAGGGTGGTCTGCGCGGCGGCAGAGAAGTAGGGGAGGACTGAGGGGACGAGGAAGGCTTGATAGATGGGGAGTGGGAGGTGGCGGATGTTTTCGACGAAGAGGTGGTAGAGTTCTTCCAGGGGGATGAAGGATTGTGGGAGCGATTCGGAGACGATGGAGAGCAGATGGAGGAGGCGTTGGCGAAGGGCTAGAGAGGGGAGGCCGCCCAGCAGAGAGAGGCCGCCGTGGATGGAGAGGTCGTTGGTGGCAGCGGTGGTTTGTGCAGTGGTGGTGGACGTGGAATGTTCTGTGTTTCTGGTTGCTCTTCGGGTGCGTTTTGGTCGTCGGGGTCGTTCAGTCATGTCATTATTATCGTGGGCATTGGCGTTGTTGGTATTATCAGCTTCTTCCTCGTCGTCATCCTCGTCCTTGGTTAGATAGTCACCGTATTGCTCCTCGTCCACATTGACCTCGGCTTCCCTCTTTTTGATGTTATTCTCCTGATCCCGCTTCAACTGCTTCAGCTCGTTGTGAAAGACCTCGCGGAACTCATTGATCGAGCCCCCACCCCCATCCGCAAAGATAGCCCTCAGTATGCGACGATTTCGCCCAAGCCCGACACTTCCACTTTCGATGTACCGGAAGATCAGACTCTGCTGCAGAGCGTGCTGCCGACGCTTCTGCTGCTTTTTGCTGTCACTGGTATCGCCTCCAGTCTTCCGCTCCTCGCATTCAAACTGTCTCTTCCGCTCATTCCAATCATCCTCCAAAACCTCACACATAAACTCCAGCCAAAGCCGCCACCGCTCCCACCGCCGCGGATGCAACACGGAACAGTTAAACGCCCACCCAACAGCATGCCAAAAGTCCTCCGCGCGAGACCACACTGCAGATGACTGCCCCAGGTCCAGATTCAGTAACTTCGCGTCATCCTCGAGATTCTCGTTCTTAGGGGAATGATCGTCGTCGTCGCGCCGGCGCCGGCGGTTCCCATGCCGCGAGGTCTCGAAGTGCGTAAATGCAAACGCGGCGTCGAATTTTGCCGTGGCCGGTCCCACAAGCGTATTCACCAGCCGGAGGAGTCGTAACGCGGCACTGGGCGCTTCTTTCTCCTCTGTTGTCTTGGCTCGTGTTGTAGTCGAGGGGTGTACCAGGAAGGTTGCTGCGACGGCGAGATGCGGCGGGGATGGGATAAAAACGGGACCCGGGGAGACAGTTCCCGAGGCGAGTATGTTTAGAAGGAGGTTGAGGGCTTGGGTATCTGCGCGGGCCGAATTAGGTTTGGTTCGTGTGTCTCTTGACCAGACAGAGGGGGGGCCAACGAACAGAGCTTCTCTTCGAAGAAAATTCCCGAGTGCTGCACTAGTTCGAATGGGATTTGCTTTGCAGAGCGATAGACCGGCCCCGGGGTGTCATTCTCGACGGCCATGGCCATGGCTATGGCCAGTGAAGCTATGGTGGTGATGGTGGTGAGATCCGGAGGATGTGTGGAGCAGTCGCGTGAAGCAATCCTGGCGCGAACTCCGCGGTGGGATAGACGATATCACGCGTTTCGACACGATGGTTCTGTATTACCCTAGGAGTGAACCTATGATGTTTCTGCTTCTACCTACCAACTACTACCAGCCAACAACCAAATCTACAGTGTATAGTGTTCTTGAGGTAACATCTCAAGGTGTCTAGCTCTGTTACGGAGTAGCCCGCAGGGTTCGGGACCGGTAGTGTGACGTACGAAGGGCCTAAGTAGTAAACGATAATGATAATGATAAGAGAAATATGGCACTTTTGTCTATTCCAAGACTGATCGCTGGTTGTCTGAAGAACCCTGTGATCCCTCTATTTATTGGTATACTAGACACGTGATTATCCAAAGGGTCTAACCCCATCGGAGTATACATCGGATGGCCTGAAGTATCTGGCCTGGAGGGTTTGCAACTCTTACAGGAGCAAGGACCTGTTAACTTGCAGTGAAGTTACTAACTTGGGGGGAGATAACTGTCACTGATATGGATATCATAGGATTAGGCCTATACATTTATATATATAATAAGCCTGCACAGGGTAATAAGCATATAAGAGGAGTGAGACACAGATAGAGAATAATGAAGTGATTGGTTCTATTCCTCACTTAGCTATTATTGTACTGTTTCACAACTGATAAACTACCAATTCAACAGCCATTCACTAGCTACTCGCCAGCGTTGTGCTTGACTAGCCCTACTGGCCTTGAGTGCTAACAATACTGCCTCCAGAATTTACCTCAAGCCTTTAGTGCAGGATTCCCAGGTGGACACAGAGTATCACACAGAAAAGGCCAATGATCATTCTCCAAATATGTAGCAACCCGGTGTACAAGATCAATAATCTTGAAGATGCCATAGTGTAATTCCGTTGTTGTGTTTGGATATATGGCAGTGATAGCCTTATTGACATACTATAAATCTTTCTTTCAGTATCAGTAGCATTGAATCAAGATGATATGCATCTTACCATTGTCTCATTTCCCTCTGAGATGTATCTATAGGCATAATAAAGACACCAATCACTCCCAATAACTGTCCAACCGAGCATCAGCGGCTGTTGGCACCCACTTATATCCTTTCCTTGAAGCTTTCCCAGTTGTATTAGTTTTTTGAATTGTGCTGCAAACAGAAGTGATAGTTGGAGCCTAGCTTCCTCAACGTTACCACTTTTGTCCCGGACTATAATACCAGCAAAGAGTGGCGTAGAAGATAAACTTGGGTCAGTTGTTAGACCCAGCGGTATTTGTTGACGTTCAAACTGCCATAGAATTTCCTCGATCTCTGAGCTCCGAGGAGAAAAAGAAAAGACATAGTCGATCTTACCGCTGCCCATGTCGCACAGGTCACGATGAGGTAGGCGTGGCAGTATCTCAGGCTCTATTGTCTGCAACTTGCTGTTGCGAGCGTTAGCATAACTAGAACTTGTTGGTAATTGAGTATCGTAACAACTCACATATTGATGGGCCGTAAGCTGAACCTAGGCCTTAGAGCGAAATTTAAGATGTCATAAACCACCAAAGACCAAGCACTCTCATCTTGGGAGAGTCGGCTGCACTCTGTTGCCTTGATATATATCTCTTGAATATTTTCCCAGAGCACCTCTAGCTGTTCAGATGACAAGGAACCACCATTGTCGTAGGCAAAATCCGGTATTTCACCATCAGCTTCTTCAATCTTGCCCTGCTTGTTATCAGAGAACCTTGTACAGTATAAGTTAACTGGGTTCCAGCATACCTTAAATTCCAACGGTATGAGTTCCACCCCAAAGTCTTTGTTTAGCGCTCTTTGAACTGTGATAGCTAACTCCGAGCATTGTATACTAGGTGGTAGGCGATAGATGATCCGCGGTTGCGCTAATGTTGAGCTCAATGCCATGAGCGTTCTCGTGACTTGTTCGGCGTGTTCTTCTCTTTCTCTGTAGTACGTCTCGAGGGTGAGCGAGCTTGAGCCTGATGAGCATGATTGTTCTGTGATTGGAGTACTGGAAGTTGATGTCAAGCTGGGGGATCTCTTGCATCGTTTGTTTGGGGGAGGATCATTATTGTCACTGATATTTGATGAAGAGGTGGAATTCTGGCGTGCCTGTAATTCGTCGAGCCAGTAATAGCGAAGGTGTGTTTCCATATTTTCAGTAATTGGCAATCTGATGGCGAGTAGATGTGCGAGGATTTTATGCTAAAATTTAACAGCTGCCTAGGTACAGGCATCCCAATGTCATGATGATAGAGACTATTTACGTACTACTTACATAGTAGACTCTATTATCAGTTGGATAATGCTTGTCGCGTAAACAGCCAGGCGGCTATAACACTTAGATCAAATAACTATACTCCGTATAACCATATTATAATGGTATTTTTCTCTTGAGTATAGAGTTGATGATTATAACTCTGCTGAAAATGCACATATTAGCTGAAAAATATTACAGGGTAAATACAAAGTATGTGACCATCAAACCCATGACATAAGTAGTATGCCTCTGGCTGAAACAATAACCCGGTGTGTAGCACGTGACGAGTTACATGACTAGTACTACTAACTACTCCGTAGTTACTCTATACTCTGTACTATTCGCGACTCGCGACTCCCGCTCGCCACGGTAGTATATTGGAAGTGAAGACAAAATTCCGTCTACTACCCTTAGGGGAAAGTTTATCTCACTAAGCCTTAGCACTCGTGAAATACTTCAATACTCTCGTTGTGAAAACTCTCAAAAATTTATTTATTATTCAGCTCGAACCATGCCCTCGCGAACTGACCTGCCACACATGAACACCCAGCCAAACCAGAAACGGCGTCGAGGTTCAAATGACGATGTCGAAGATGACCCGAACGCAGACCAACCGCGCCGGTCCAAATCCTCCAAGATGACGACCATGCAACCCCGAAGGATGTTGCAGTTACTGGCATCAGCAAGCCCAGGGATCCCCAGGCGCCCTCATCGAAACCCAGCCCGCCCCTCTCTCTTCTTAGAAGTGCGAGCGGTCTTATCAAAGAACATCGGTGTTGGCGTAATCCCTTCATCGCTGCGTGAAATTATCATAGAACATCATGCAGAAGACACGTTGACAACTCCCGACTATGCTTATTGTGATGAGGAAACAACTGCCCAGCGTCGTTCGAGTCGGCTATGGGAGACCGTTCTATACCTGTGGATTCACGCTGACTGCTGTGCTAACCCCATGGGCGATGAAAACGCGTGGAGCCGCCTTGTCGACCGCATTCTTTCTGCGTCCGTCTCTGGCAGTGCACTTCTACAGGTTCACAGCCTGTACGTCGCTCCTGTCTCCTTTTCCGTTGCCTTTGCTAACCTGTGAACCAGCCAATCACAGTCGTTCCACGAGCAACTCCTACCAAGACTACCATTCGGAGTATTAAATCGCAAAGTAGACTATTGTCTGACTCCTTCGTTCGACAATCCCGAATTCGGACCTATCTACGAGTTCTTTTCTTCTCGAATGCCGGCAGTGAAAATTGGTTTGATGAACGACGCAGTCACAGAAAACTTACCAATCTTCTTCGGAGTTGAGGTAAAAAAAACCAATGGTGACATAGACGATGCGGAAGTGCAATTGAAAACCTTCTTTTATGCTTTTTTTAAACGATTGGAGTATATTGAGGTATTCCTTGAGCGGACAGTTGACTTGGCAGCACTTGGTGTCCTCGTGCATGGACACACCTGGGTTCCTTATGTGGCTTGTCGTGATGGAACAGAATTGGTAAGGTCCTCCTTTCACCTTCCAATTGCGCGAAGACTAACTATGGAGTACCTCCAGTATGTCGAACGTTTAGGGCACGCGATAACCCACACGGAAACTTTTCTTGGCGTATCTACCACCATTTCTTTTTTGGATCGTATCAGAGCGTATATTGAAGCAGTTCTGTGGCCTGCTTATCATAAGCAAATCATCATTCCTCTAGCCGAAAAGCTCGCCATACATTCCACAGTCTCTCCCTGTTAGGGAGCAGCCTAACAGTGCGCTACTATATAAGGTGCCTAGGGATGTCTAACTTGCGAGAAGCCAGTTATAGTGGTCTTTTGGCCTACTGGTAGAAACAAGCCCTAGGTTGTCCCTAACACTCCCGCACCTGGTAAGGATGGATCTCCGACGACTCCCACGAGTTATGGCGCCAACCCGCCTGAAATCCAACCACCTAGATTTTCTCCTGCTAGGTTCGCTAGGTATCTTGACAAGGGAAGCATTACCGATGTGTATCAGAAACTGGTTCGACGTGCTCACAGGCGAAATGGCTCTTTTTTAAATGCCACGTTGGATTGATGAATGCTTCCATGGGCTCTTTGGACAGAACTAGGAGGAAAGAAAAGGTTTTCAGCGGCGGTTCCTGAGATGCAGCGACGTCATTATCTGGTTTTGATTTCTTCTAGCGCTGGTGTTCTGGTTTAATTTTTCTCCTAGTGTGGTGGCAGGCGTGCTATTTGGTGTATTTTTATCTGGTAGAACGAATATGCAGTACTGGCTCCTGCAATTCAAAGTCTGATCACAACCAACCAAAAGCACAGTATATTCCAAATGATTCAGTCTAAAACTTTGCCCCTAATGTAATAGACATCTGCAAGGAAGCCAGCATCCAAGCCACCTTTGCAGCTATCAAATGCAAGCTGGGCCCTGTCCATATCCTTATCTATAGCACCAGCTCATGGCACATCCGCCTGCACATAATTCTGGAGACCTCCAGCAATGAATTCAAGAGCTTCATGCACATCAACATATTTGGGGCCTTCTATGCTGCTAAATGTGCCTTGCCTGATATGCTGACTGCTGGGTCTGGCACTGTTATCTTCACTAGTGCTACTGGGTTGCTTTGAGGGAATCACGGATTCCCAGGCTGAGACTCTGTAGGAAGGATAGAAGGATGTGGCTTTTAGCGCTCAAGGCCGGTAGGGCTAATCAAGCGCAGCACTGGCGAGTAGCTAGCGATTAGCCGTCGAATCGGTAGTTTACTAGTTGCGAAACAGTACGATAGTAGCTATAGTGAAGAATAGAACAAATCGCTTGATTATTCTCTACCTGTCTCTCGAACCCCTTATATGCTTATTACCCCGCGCCAATCTTTGCGTTGTCATTAAACAAGCCTGCATATGCAGGCTCATCGTACGTAGGCGTAGGCCTAACCCTATGGCGTCGGTGTCGGTGACAGTGGCCCAGAAAATAGCAATCTTTAGATAACACAGCATCTTGGGAAGGGGGCAGTGCACTATATATATAAGACAGACGAGAGGGGAAAAACGAGAAGAGAAAGATTGGGCTTATATAGATGCAGCAGATGTATTAAGGCAGCAGAGAAACCTGTAAAAGCAGTAAGGGCAATGCTATTCCCAGAAAGATAGATACTATACCATAAGGGGCAGGTGGTGGTGGGTAGACAGATGGTTCAATGGGAGCCATTTCTGGCGCCCCGCTAACCAGCACAACATATACTCTGTACTCTAGATTTTAATTAATTAGAGATACTAACTACAAGACAAGTATGCGGATGATAAGGGCTAATTTTCTACACTTAGTTCACTACGAATACTACTGTGCCTTGCGCACTGCAACTTCTTCATGCTTTCCATACTATATTGGAGGCTTGTCCTCACTAGCCACTATATGCGACAACTGCCCACAACCACTCACAACTATCAGCTACCTAAAAAGTTTCAATTCCCTTGGGCCCCTAAGTAGTTACAAATGATCTTACTCATCTTCAGCCTAACCGCATCGAGCCAAAAATGGCGCCCGCCTATGGAGCCACAAAGACCGCCGATCATCAGAAATCAAGGTGCCGTAGTGTAGTGGTCATCATGAAGCGTTGTGGTTCCTCCCGCAGCAGCTCCGCTTCGACCTGGGTTCGATTCCCAGCGGCGCCAGAAAAGGGCGCTTGTCTTGGTTTCGGTTTTTCCCCTGTTGTTTTTGGTCTGTTTATTTATTCGTTATATCTATGTTAACTCGGGTGGGCGGATTTTGATTTACTTTCGTTTTCTATGATAATTAAACATTTTTGAATTGGCTGTTTTCGCTGATAATAATAGCGTTGTACTACGACTTACGTACTGCACCCACAGCAGCCCCCTATGATGCAACGACGTCTATCGGAGTATCCCCAGAATATCCAAGTGCACTCACGGTGTTACTCCGTACTTTATACTGTACTACGTAGAAGCACCATGAAATCAGAGGAACGAATCCAATGATCAGCACTCAATCAAGAGAATCATCTCATTGCACTGTCCGTTGTGTAGGTACATTATCATAGCTGCGCCGTATGTATGATGAGGTGGTCGAAGCTTTGCCGCGTCAGCGCATCAGTCCAGACCATTCATCGTACTCCAAGCACCCTTATCCGTACAAAAAACCAGAACCCATAAAAGTCGCACATTGTTAATAATAATAATTAGAGAGAATACCACAGCGAGTGCCTGATATCTTAAACATGAGTAGTAGTACCGGGGACAAGGAGCCAAGAGCAAATCCCCTATCCACTAATCACCTCCTTTTTGGCCTTCCTGCCCAGCCTGCCTCATTTTTTCTTTTTTTTTTTTCTGGTATTTATTTAATATGCTTTTTGGTCTCTGTTCTCTGCCCACGGACAAAGAAATGAAAATATCCTCGAGGATCGAAGCCGTAGACGCAAAATGTTCCTATACGGAGGAAAGAAAACACGGAAAAACGGGAAATGTGCTCAAGGAACGAAATTGACAAAAAGAAAAAAGAAAAAGAAAAAGAAATAATCAAACGACAAAAAGTCGAAGATATTGAGCCAAGTAAACAACAACAGCAAAATGTTATGATTCCTCAGGGTCACCCGAGAGGAACCCTATCCGCAACCGGTGTGACTACCGAAAAGTATTAGCAATCGTGAAAGGTGATACAAGGGGGGAAGAAGAAAAACACGTACGAATGGGAGTTTCGGGATCACGACGCCCAACGTGGCTAAGAAATTGATTGTGAAATATGTCAAGTCGTAATGAGTGTAATGCGTGCTGAGTAGGAAGAGGACGATTGGTACGCAGAGCAGGAATTTCTTGGTTGGCGTGTACTGATCCCCATTGTCGATTTGCTCCCACATGTTAAGGTTATCATAAGCACCGGCGTTGAATTCGAATGGAATGCCGCGTACCCAGTGGAACATTATGAAAGAACCGAACATGTAGCTGATGTTGGTAAGAGTCCATGATGTTTCTTGTGAGACGCCGGGGATGATATCGTAGAAGATTTTGAGGGCCACGATCAAAACGAAATGAATTGTCCAGGCACCTAAAGTTGAAAATCAAGAACAAGTCAGCCGTTTTATTGCTCTTTGAAGTAACGGAAAGGGGGAAAAAGAGCATCCCCTCCAGCCCAGCTTGGAAGACACCCACCTTTAGCATTCACCCAGTTTGCATTCAGATTAGGCAAAGCTGCCTGGTCACTGGTATGCTCGAGCGACTCCGCCGGCTCCTGGTAAATGATACTGCTCGACCGTCTCCTCCTCCCGGATTTCGATTGAGTCATATTGGTGTCCGGGGTCAACCGATGCGACGACGCCATTTCGACCTCCGGGGGAAAGGAGATGGCACGGGCACGAGGAATCAAAAGGGAAGACACTTTGGCGGTAGCTCCCCGAGAGGAAGAGAGCGACGAATAGAAGGACAGGGACGAGGGTTGGTGATGATGGTGGTGGTTGCGGTGGTGTGGGTGGAGGAGGAGAGAAAAAGGGAAAAAGGTCGGCAATCGAACGAACGAAAGGAAACCAAACTCAAAATAAATAGGAAAAAAGAAATACACAGAGAGAGAGAGAGAAAACGGAATGATGGATGCGAATACAAGTGGGAGGGTGAATTGACGGGCGTCAGTCTTTTCGGGGCCGCAGGTTGTAGACAAGAAGTGACAGGGTGAAGTCGAGCGAAAGAGAGCGAGCGCGAGATCTGGGGATCGGCGGGTCTGGGTCACGGGAGCGCGGCGGCTCTATATAAAGATAATGCATCACATGATGTTGGCGCCGCTTCGGGGGTGTTCTGGAAAAGAGTGTATCTGGCATGTTATTCTACTTTGTTTGGATTCTACTTTACTTTGGTTTACTTTGTGTGATTCATATGGACGGTTGAACATGTACTCTGTATGTTGACTGGGAGCGGATGAACATACCGCTTACTTCGGCGTACGATACTGCTTTACAAGGCGAAAAGAACAGATCCTTGGCCTTTCCCAACTGAAAAGCTCCAGTACCCCAACCCTACCTATCTGAATCGGCCCATTGATCAAAGTGCCTGAACAAAGTCCAAAGTGACTGCAAGAATGAAGCAAAAAGCCGGCCGAAAAGGACGAGATTTCCCGATTCGGTATCGCTCCAGGGCACATGCACTAGTCCCAAAACAGCCACGTTCAATGTCAGCACTGCGTCCTTGGCTCATTTTGGTCACCGTAAATTTTCCTTCCGCCGCAGACATTGTAACTAACGAAGGACGCGGAGGTTCCCTTCTCTTAGACTTCTTCTATCCACACACTCGCGTCGTCTACTAGCATTGGACTTCCCCCGTGAGTCATATCTGCAGCCATGCCTGAGTCATCAGGAGACGAAAATGATTCCCGGACCGCGGCCTTTACCCAACAACGGAACCGTATGAACAGCAGCTCCAACCCCTCCTCGCGAAACAGTTCACAACGTCCGAGTAAGCGGCAGAGGCGCGGACGACGAGACGCAAACGAAAACGAAGCTCACGATTTTGTCCCGCGGGGTGCTACATTTAGCGCAAACTCGTTGGAGGTCGACCCGGACGATGCCTCGAGTTCTGGCTCTGATTCCACGACAGATGCGAAGAAGCAGTCCCGGTCGAACCCTTATGCGGGGACGACAGCTCAGGCAGTTAACTGGAACCAAGGCAATCGACGCGCGATTAGAACGACTTTGGGCGGGAGAAGGGGTGCGGGTAATAATAACCAGAAGAAACTTGAGAATCCCGAGGAGAACAAATCCAGGGCGCAGTTTGAAGCAGTCAATGGGGCATATTGGCGCAGTAACAGTGCCTCTGCATCTTCTAGCGATGGCCCTGGTGATCCAAAAGGAAATGAAGAAAACGATACAGAAGAAGGGGAGGTGCATGAAGACGAAACCGCAGACGTCCCCCCAATGGACACATCAGGGGAGTCGGATGATTCTGAATCTTTGGACTCTAAAGCCGACGAGTCGATCATGCTGAACATCGGGTCTCGTCCAGGCGAAGGGGCAAACGGGCAGGTAGCTATGGACGAAGACGATGACTATGACCCGGAATCTCATCAAGTCCTCGACATATCCTTCGACTCTGGACCGCAGAACGGAGGTGCGATAGAATCAACCAAGGAGGGAGCAATTCGCAATTTTTCGCTGAGATATCCCACCGCTCCTGCCGTGATGCTCGACCTGGTTGGAGAAGATAAGGATATTCAGTCCCGGTTCTGGTACTGGAAACGCATAGAGGATGTCCAAGCGCCTGTTTGCTGTACGGAATGCTTGCAGGAGGGTCACATTGCACAAGTGTGTCCCTCAAAGGAGGTGCGTTCTCTCTGTGGACTCTTTTTTCAGTTTTTGCTTTGTTTATTCATTCATTATCATCTGGAGAGAAAGTTTCTGACATGAAGGCAGTGTGTGCACTGTGGTGCCTGGAATCAGCATAATAGCAACTTTTGCCCCTCCTGGAGAAGATGCCAGCGATGCCGTGAGCGAGGCCACGACGAACCGGAGTGCTCTTCATTGTTGAAAAGCTCGGCGTCTGAGGTTCCATGTGACCTGTGCGGGTCACAAGAGCATTTGGAACTCGAGTGCGATTACATCTGGAAGCTCCCACTACGGGACGTGTCGTCGGGCCCAGTACTGGTGTCGATTTCCTGCTCACATTGCACGAGCAATAAACATCTGCTGGGCGACTGCCCGTCGCTGCGACGACGACTCGGCTCATCATCCTGGACGCTGCAAGGGATAGATCCAAACAACATCACAAATATCAATTCCGTTATCCCTCCCCGGAGAGGAGGCGGGCCAATGCCCCGGAGCCAAGGGCCCGGTGGCCAACGGGGACTGAAGATCCGAGGCCGGGCCGATCCACGCTCCCCAAGTCCAGACAGCGATGAAGACATGCTAGCTAGACCAGACCGACGACCGCCCCTTGGTCGATCCGCCAGGGGCCGCGGCAACATCCGTATCAGTGGCGGGATCGGCAGAGGCAAGAAGGACCTAGATGCAGACTACGAGGATGAGCACGAGGACCGCTATCGTCAGCGCTCCCTGTCCCCTAATGGCCGATCTGATGGCGGTAAAGGCCGGGACACCTGGAATGGACGCATCCGCTCGCAACCGCGCGGTCGAGGAAGGCCACCACAGGCACCACGTGGTGGAGGCGGACGTGGACGAGGACGCGGCGGAGGCGGAGGAAACAGAGGAGGTGGGAACGGTGATGCTTATCGTCCTTTGCCCAGCTCGGGTAGAAAAGCCTGGGATAGATACCGGTTCTGAGTGCAGACAGGAGCTAGCCGCCTGTATATATGTTTAATGGCGTCTGAACTACCTTGTGATTATCACAATGGAGATAGTTACTACATGTGCTTGGTTACACCGTGCACTGGCCACTGAGAGGGTGATAGTGCTTGACGGCCCATCCTCCCTACTTACCAAAGCATTGGTACCATTAGCCTCGTGATTAAATTGTTCTCTTATGCTGCCTAGTAGTTCTGACAAGCGTTAACTGTCTGAGGAGTTTTCTTGGCGTTTACCTGTGTTTCAATACTATGCACAGGGTAGGGCCAACCCTAACTATCCACAACTTTCATGGAATCATCCATTGCCTCCGTAGAAGCATAAAGAAAGCCTAGGGACGTGTCTTGATGGAGTAGGGAGAAAAAAATCCAACACAATCAGCTCATCCCTCCCTATCACTGGTAGGCGGCTTATTTCCCCCGCGATGACCAACAAACCCACTTTCAAGGATACCGATCAGATCATCCAGACGCTGGATGCAGAGGTCAGTATGCTCATGGTCCTTCAGATAGCCGTTCCGGTCATTCAGGAGCAATACGGTGGCTGCACCAGCTGTGTGGCCAGCTGTCATGTCGTCGATGCTATCGCCGACCTTATACATCAATTAGCTTTGTCGTGTTTGATTGTGGCTTCACGCATTCAGGTAACCAGAGTCATGAACAAATTACTCACCATGATAAGATGGTCACCCTGAGAATCAAGCTCCCATTCTTCCGCAATGTGCAAAATTCCCGCTGGATCGGGTTTGGGTAATAAATCCGGTGTTTCACGAGTGATGACAGGGAGGAAGTCATGAGTAGGAAGGTGAGTATTCAGCAGATGCGTTACAGGAGTTCTGTTATTATTATCCAGTCAGTCAATCGCACGTCTAGGAATGCATGTAAAACGTACTCAAAGTTCCTCGTGCACAGCGCCCTCCGCAAACCCTTCTGCTGCAGGTAATCCATCAGCTCAACGAGTCCCGGCTGCGGCTGTTGTGCACGCATGGCCTCGCGCTCGATGGCTTTGATCTTGTCGGCTGCTGCGACTCGCGCTTCGGGCGTGGGTAGGTCTCGGATGTACTGGAGGATGTCGATGGATTTATCGATGCCCAGGGCGGCTCTAGTTTATATATTGGCTATCATTTATTTGAAAACTAGAGAGTAGGACAGGCATACATACCGCATCTCTGTGAACATGTAGTACTGCGGTAAACTGCACCCATATTAGTTAGAGCAACTTATGTACTTATTCCTTGTAAAATTATAGGTAATTATATATTAGAAATAACCATACCATAATGTTCCATCTACATCGAAAACAATCCCCTTCAACAACGGCGCATCCGACTCGGCCTGTCGACGGGGATCGAGCGGCGCGAATCGTCGTTGGCGGAGAGGATAACCAGGGACGACAATAGAGGACATGGCTGCTATGAAATGAGTAATAGGGGCCAGGAGGTCAGTAGTGGCTGCTATGGCGTCTTGCTTTTATCTGAATGGACCAGGGGCGTGGCCGTGGAATGGAGGCGACGTTGCGAAGTGGATGAAGTGAGGTGGAGATAAGCTATTCGAGATCCGATGATCAGGATCTCGCATGCTTCCAGCGATCCAGAAACATGAGTGAAGAGGCATTTCGAGTCAGCACTGGTTTAGAGCCCCAGATATTGGCGCCTTCGCTTTATCAGGGCGATAATTTTCAATGATTTACCCTTGCTGCCGTATTATTTATCTAGTCAAGTTTACTGCCCATCTCGAGCCCTAAAGCCATGACGCGATCCTTGCCAGAGTTGTTACCTTTATATTCACCAAATTCCTATATAAAGGTGCAATTCATCCACTCCAGAGCATAGCCTTGCCATATGCATAGTAATGAACGGATTATACCAGCATAACCCCAGCTGTCAATTCAGGGCTGCTCCTTCCTTTCCCGCCAGAAATAAACAATAAAACGCAACCTTTCCTGCACTATTCGACAACCACTTCCACTCTTTTACACTGACCACAATTGCTATAACTATCTGGTATACTACTATTCGAGACATCGTTTACCTCATTCCACCGCACGGAATATATACTCCAGAATATATACAGCCCACTCCAATGTCTCTCCCAGCCACAAACAACGGCACGCGGACCAACAACATCAGCAGTAGCAATGCCTCTCCTCCCAACGACCTAGAACGCCAGGCCCAAGAAGACAAAAAGAACGCCATAACCCTATCCTACAATCAACTCCTTTCCGTCCTGGGCGCATTCCTAACCCTCAAAGCCATCCACGCCATATCAACCCTCACCCGCGGCAAACGGCCTTCTCGACGCACCCGTCTCGATGCCGAGACACGCATCCTCGTACACTTCCTAAACATCGTCCCTGAGTCTTTGTATCGCCCGCACTCCGGTACCTTGGTTCGCTGTGATGGAGCCGGGGAGTCACCACAGGCTCCTGCTGCAGACCTGGCGAATGTTTCTACGGAAGAGGCGTCGTCGACGTACTTCAATAGCCCGTTGTTGAGAGCCTCATCTAGTATCCTCCCGGCCGTGCATATGTCGCAGTATGTCTCGCAGGCGTCGGGGGAGGGAGTCCCGCCAGGGTGCAGTAATGGGAATGGCAACGGCAATGGCAACGGCAACCCGAACCCTGCTCCGCACGATAGCCCCGCATTGAGCTTCACTGCGTTCGTGCTCCCGAGTAACACGGCCCGTGACGACAACAGCTTTCTCCAGTCGTTGTCTGGGTGTGCCCCGTATCGACGAGTCGCGAGGGAGTCTGCGTTGACTGAGGGAGCTCGGACGCAAGAAGATATCAACGAAATGCGGCAGCATGATATAGAGCGTCAAAATATCTGCGTCGAGAGCAACAATACCGGGGAAATCTCCCCCGGTGACGAACAGCACAGCGATGAGTTGCACATCGCCAATGCGTATCCTGCTCAGCACTACCCGGACCCAGGGGTGAAGATGTACGACCTGGAGCGTACTCGTTCTTCTGCAAGGAGCTTTCCCGGGGAGAATCCGGTGAGTTGTGCTTTTGGGGAGGAGTGCCTGGGGAGGAGAAAGCCGGTGACGTCTGTGCGGCCGTTTACGGATTTTGATTGATTAGGATCTCTATACAAGTTGCCTCTCATTTGGCTGGTTTGTATTATCTGGCTAGTTTCCGGTGTATTATTATTACCAAGTCGGGTCAGGTCGTGTAAGGGTTATACTCCATCAAACACTGTTCGGTGTCGAGTTTAGTTTGTTTTCGAGATTAGCTAGCTTCAATTCCAAATCATCATACCATCATATGATGTTAACCATTCATTGAGTGAAAGCTACTGAAGAAGACACTGCAGATATATGTGCAGCGTTCTATGTATTTTAGCGGAGACAATCAATCAGATATCAACAGTAAAAATGCTTTTCAGTTTCCAAAGAACTATCATGCTGTGAAAGAAATAGTATGAATGTAGTACATATATCACGGTCAATGCTATTCACTGCCTGACGAAGGCAAAAATGTGCAGAGAAATGGTCAAGTCAAACCAGGGATACAAAATGGTAATGATAATAAAGAAGAAATCCAATCCAGAACTAAAAACCTCTGTCCATCCCATCATACCTCATGAAAGTGAATCAAAAGCCGTGATGATAAAAAAGAAAAATAAAGAAGCAGCCTGTAACGCTTCAACAACATGCAAAGACGCTGAACCATATCAGACCAGGTAGAACCAAGAAAAAAATAAAAATAAAATGCTGATAATTCAACTGTAGATGTGAGTATGTATGGGTAAATGGTCATAAATTTCGTGAGAATCATAGATCTTCGAAGGAAAAAAAAGAAAGAAAAAAGGTATAAAGAGATAAATACAAGAAGGCTGGGTGGGGTATTCGGGGGGTATCAGAGTTGTCTAGAATGTTTTTCAATAATCCAGGTCATCGACCTGTTCCGGACTTCCGCGACGGCGGTGGCTGCTGTATTGACTACCGGAGTTCAAAGGACGAGGTCCTGTAGGTTTGCGGGCAGGAGGACTGTTTCGAGGAGACGCGTGAATTGCAAAACTCTGTGATATCTTATTAGTCTTGAGAGTACGTAGAATAAAGTGGTGAGTGGTGGTACATACCCGTGACACAACGCGTTCCGTGGTATATGAACGTTGGTCGTCTTTGACCTTGGGGGGCCGTTCAGGAACCAAAGGACCATCATCCCTGACCTTAGGTGGCCGTGGAGGGCCGGTGTGCCGTGACGTCGCTTCCGAGTAACCGGCATCCGAAATTGGAGATAGACGGCTGGCAGCGCTGTTTCTCTTCTGAGGCGAGTTGGCGGCGGACAAGCTGGAGGTCGAGCCCCATTGGTCGGCCTGCGGGCTCGGAAACCCGTATACCTGCGCCTGGGTTTCGAGCTGTGTCTGATATCGTCCAGTCGGTCCTTGGCGCGGTTGTGGGTGCTGGAGGTTCAAGCTGTCCCGGTGAGCCCGATACTTGGGTGCTTCCGAGACCTGCGAGGGGATAAGCGGCGATGGAGGCCGATCTTCTTGCTGCGCCTGATGTTCGTCGTCGAACGTATCGCGGGACCGAATCCGGTCCTCACCCTGCGGATCAAAGTCGTAAGGACCAGACGGGAGATCTCCCGACCGAGAGGCAGCGGCATCGTAGGAGTAACGATCCTTGCTCTTAGGCTGGATACTGTTCCGGATGTTGTCGCCCGTCGTCTTAGACCAGCGGCTGAATTTGGGGAAGAACGAGGCAGGACCCGACTTGTGCTTGCGAGCCTTGTCGTTGGATCTTGGAGGAGTCGTTTCGTCAAGGGCTCCTGACATTGACATATCTTGAACCTTGGGGCTCTCTTGAGACTGTAATTGAGGGCTCAGGAATTCTCCCCGCGCATCATATTCATCCTCCTCGTCAGCTTCGGGCACAGTGCTGGGGCGGCTCTCATCTTTTCGAGGTCCGGGGACGGGCCGGGAAGGCGACGAAATATGTCCAGATTGGTTCTCCGTAGAAGCCTCACCCTCGGCTTCGTAGCCATCCTGGTCGATACTGGCGGACCGGGTTCCACTTCTACCGAATCTGTTGTCTTCCTGCTGATCTCGCAAGGCTTCAACCTCATCCAAAAGCTGCTCTAACATATCCTCGACCCTGGTCAGATCATTGCTGGACTTGAGGCTCATTCCTTTCAGGGCACGCTTGAAGAAATTCTTGCGCTTGGAACCCATGTCCTCATCATCGGCAGGGGGGGCGGCGGCGAGTTGACGAGATCTGGAATTGCTAGGAGGCAAGGGGCGTGGTCCACCAAGAGCCCGATATGTCCGTTCATGCTGTTTGTCACTAGCCTCCATGATGATTCCGTCCTGGTGCGCGATGAATTTCTTCATCTCTTCGAAGGAAGTGCGCATCTCAGCTGCGCTTCGAACCAGAGAAACCAAGATCTCCGTGTCTCTGGCGTTTCGTTGTGCATCACGAACAGTAAGCTGGGAACATGTTAGCAAAATCTTATTCATATAGTGGCGGAAAAAATTTAGTTACTCACATGGTCCATCAGCGCAATGATATCCTTGGACTGAATCCGTTCAACGCCTCTTCCTGTGGCGCTATCATACAGCGGTGAATCGGCACCGTGAGAATAGCCACTCAGGTTTCGTTTATGCGAAGGCGTAAAGGGATCATCTGCACCAGTAGGACTATCAAAAATGCCCATACCGTCGGTATCCATGCCACCAAGGCCCTTGGGACCGGACTTCGGCGTTCCAGGGCTTGGCGAGACTGGGTGGGCACCTGAGGCATAACCCTCGTCTTTGGCTCCCGACGGCGTGTCAGGTACCTGTTCATCGGCGTATGGCTGGTCATAGTAACTGTCGGGCGCATAGTCGCCTTCTGGGTAGTGGTCAGGATCGTAACTCAGCTCTTCGTCCAAGCCAAACCCCCGAGTCGCCGGAGAGTCGTCGTGGAGACCTGATTGGCCCTCCTTGGACGGACTTCCCTCGTCATAGGGCCAGTAACCCTGGTCTTCTTCGGGCAAGCCGGGACCCTGGATGATAGATGGGTTGGTGTTGATTTCGGACTCCGTTTCTGCCGCATCACCAGCCTCGGGAATTGGGCTCGAGCTCTGGGCATCATCGCCGGCGTCGAAAGACCTTGAGCGTCCCAGTTCAGGCTGGTCGTCGACTGATTGAGTAACGCTCTGAGGCGGGGACGTCGCGCCCATTCTCTTGAGGAAAGAGGTCGCATCGGGGCTGCCGGCATCCTGGCGCTGCTTGAGAGGACTGCCCTGACGGGATCCGTATCCTTGAGGAGACGGTTCTTGCGTCTGCTGCGCTGTTTTTGGCTGTGGACTGCGGCTTCCCTGTGGCCCTGCCAAGTTAGGCTGGGAGCGCTTTTCTCCCAACTGAGTAGACCGAGGCCCTAAGATGGAAGGCTCAAGGAGTGAGGCCACCGCCGACTCAACGGGCACGGGATGAACGAACTGAGGGTTGGCACCGCTCCCATCGGAAACGCGCTGGCCCTGGTGGACCTTGTCCATATAATCGACTTCACTGTCATCAGTGTAGTTCGTCATGTGTTTGTGGTCAAGGCTGCTGGTGTCGGCCATTGAATCTCGACGGCCATGGAAATCAGATTTGTCGTCCCATTCGTCAGTTCGGGACGAATCGCCATAACCGAATCCACGGTCCGACTCTTGCTGATCATTCTGAGCTCCGCTCTTCTGGCCGTTGAGACTAAGCCCCGACGGCTTCGCAGACCTAGCAAAATTCGTACTTGGTGCGGACGAAAGAGAGCCAATGGATAGACGAGGCTCCAACTCTTTCTCACCCCGGGAATACCCAAGTCTATCCTCTTGACCGGATTGTCGCGGTGATTGTTTCTGCTCCTTCAGATCGCTTTGCTCGCTCGCGACACTTTGAATGGGACTGAGAACCCGTCGTCTAGTAGGATCACTGTGCTCATCCAGCAAGTTGGCAACGGCCGCGGCAGCGATATCTCCTGCGGCAGCAGCATCACCATCACCACTATCGATATCGTCATCGAAATCGTAGTCCTCCACCAAGGGTGAAAAGCTCTGCTTCCTTCCGCCCCGGTCGGAAGCACTGTGAACGGAAAGATTGTGGTTGGACTGGTTGCCGTGACGGAGACCAAGCTCGTATCGGGTATCGAGCGGCGTTCGGTTTGGCGTGTGAGAAAGAGGCGAATGGGCTTGGACAGGGGCATCACCACGCGACACCCCTTGAACCCGCGTCCTGAGTGGACTGGTGGTCGACTCAGGTTCCGCAGTCCGCTGAGAAGTCAAAGAGTCTCTTGTCAGTTCCGAGTCCAACACACTCCGCAAAGGCATCGGAGGCACGTTATGCTTCTGAAAGATTAACTCCGTATCGTTGACGCCGCCCCCTTCTTTTTGACTATGCGAATCACTCTGAGGCTGACTTTCGTTTTTGTCCAGGCTGGACTTGGAATTGTGATTCCGGAGAGCGGCCGCAGTTAGCGCAGTGCCAACTCGACCTGCTCTTTCCGCTTCGCGGAGACCTTTGCTCTTTGACCGCCGGACTTTGTCCTGCTCAGTAAGGTCCGGTCGACTGCCCCATTTGACCTGAGCTGAATCCGCTTCGCTAGCACTGCTAAGGTCGCTGCTGTCCTTGCCGCCCTTGGACTCTTCGGTCGCTGGGGTCGGGTGGCCCTTCAACAAGGTAGTTCCTTCATCTTTACTGTTTTTGTTGAGAACAACCTTGGGTTTTATGATATCCGGAGCACTGGCGTGCTTCGAAAGACGGCGGCCTAATTCGTCCCGCGATGGGCCACCTGTCGACGAGTGGGATGAAGCATTCAGGTCCCGTTCAAACTTGGAGGTGTTGCTGATGACCTTTTGATCCTTCTTGAGCTCCTTCAATTCGGGCAAGATGAGGCGCCTGATCGCATCCTCGACCGTCTCCAGGAGTCTCGGATTGTTTATGGACGACTTATTAGAAACTCCAGACCGGTTGGCCGATGTTGCCGAGGCGCTGAGCAAACTGGACTCGGGGGTCGGCATGTCGTCGTCCACGTGCTTCCGGGCACGTCGTCGGGCTTGGCGGGAATCCGGACCCAGTAAATGCTGGTTGACGTCGGTTTCTACCGATTTCTCCAGTTCTTTGCGCTCTTGAGGATCGTTCGTGAGTTTCTCTGCAACCTTGTGAGCAATGCGTTCAGTGCTTAGGCTGCGACTTCGCTTTCTGGCCGGGGTTTTGAGCAAGTTGTTGTTGTCGGGCTCAGGCTCGGGATCTCGTTCTGCACTTTGGCTGCGTCTGCGATTTGTAGTGGACGACGGGGCTTCCAGCAGACTGTCCGCGGGCATCGACGAGATATCGGAAGTGGCCGGGATGTAGCGACTGTCGCGATCCAAATCAAGGTCACTATTATTGCCTTGCTCGCGATTCAAAAATTCGATCTCAAAAGGCGGGTTGTGGCGAGACTGACGGGGATTCTCCTCCGACTCGACACTCTGTTCATCCGGCTCGTCCTCCTCCTCTTGCTTGCGCAATTTGTGTGGAGCACCGAGAGAGATACGGCGGGCGAAGACCGGCTTCTGGTTCCCACTGGATTCGGAGACCTGAATTTGATGATCCCGCTGGTCTTTGAGTTTCTTGGAGGATGGCGTGACGCGGACGCGGACACTGGGCCTTGAGACAAGGGAGCCGGAACCTTTGCCTCCTTCAAAATATTCGATCAGGAGGGAGGTCTGGGAGTTCTGGGGGCCACGGGACAGCTTAGAGTCGTCCCCACGGTCACGATTTCTCCGTCGGGTGGGAATGACAACGGGGTTTCCGTCGTCCGGAACCGAGTACGACGTCTTGTCTGTACGTCGAGAGATGTCAGTGGCCACGTCAGTTGTTCCTGAAGCGCTGCCGCCGGTAGTGGAATCAGTGGGAGCGGGCAAGTTCGGTTTGCGCGATTCGACAGCCATGATGGGGGAGTTGGAGAGAGAAATATAAAGGGATCAGGGTGGCTTTTTTCCCCCTTCCAATATTGAATATTAATTTCTTTCTTTTCTTTCTCTCTCCCTTTTCAGCCCGACAAGACCATAGTCTGGTTTTCCGCAACCCCGGAACGAGGAGACGTAAATGTCTGTAAGGGGTGAATTGATAGATGGCAGGAATTATAATATTTTAAGAGATAAAGAATAGCCAGCCTGAGGGAGCTAATGGCAATATCTGGTCACTATCATGGCTTTTGCATGTATGTTGAATAGCAGTGGATGTGGGGGTCGTTTTGGTCGTATAGATGGAAGTGGGTAAATAAACGAGAGATGCGACTTACATTCGATATCAGATATCCACTTGAGCCTTATTTTTTGATGCAGATGAAGAGGAGAAGAGAATGAAGAGAAAAGAGAAGAAAGAAAAATGAGAGAGGATGAAAAGAGAGAGAGGCGACAAACTCAGCTGGAGCTGGCGCTGGACGATGATAAGCCCAGCGGTGAGAGACACTCCACCGAGGCACAGAGGGGGAGATGCAGGCAGGGAAGAATGGAAAGGTTGGACAGGGGATGATATGCAGGAGAAGAGAAGAAGATGATGGAGAAGAGAGGAAAAAGCGAGAGAGAGGTGAAAAGTAAAAAAGAGGAGAGAAGAGGGAAAAGACGGAGGGGAGCACAGGAGGCCAAAAAAAACGAGAGGCTGGCAGAGGATGCGTTGGCGGCGGAGACACCAGAGATCGATGGCCAGCCGTGCGATTTCTCCCGGGCTTTTTTGTGCTGCGTTTCTTTCCTTTGCTTTTTCTTTTCTTCCCGGCTCTGTCCTGGGCCTGCCTTATTCTCCGTGCGCTCGCAGGAACCGTACAGGAACCGTACAGGGACTGTACAGGAACTGTACGGCGTACGGAGTAAACGAACTGCATGGTGGCTGGGCACCGCTTATGTAATCGCCATCGCTTTCCTGATCGGGTAAGCGTGAAGCCGGCGGTGTATGCGTAGCCATCTACAGGTCTCCTACAAAACAGGAGAAATGTAAAATAAACATTGATATACTTGTAGCTTAGGAGTAGCTTGATCTAAGTATAGAGACTGGTTTTGGCCTCTGTATTCACGTGACCCGCTCCAGAGAAATCAACCTTATGCCTTGCGGGTACAGCCCCAACATGCTGTCAAAGCTGTCCAGGGTGCTAGTATCACCATAGTGTCTCACTCCCGTGGTCGTCGATATCTCTGCGTGCTGAGCCGTAGGAGTAACAGGCAGAGACTTCTAGCCCTGGTACATCCTTCGTATATTTGTCGACAAACATCATATTTTTCGCCTCGCTGACGGTAACATGGGATCCGATTTTGACAACAACTTCAGGGGATATCTTGGTTACCTTCACGCCCCTCAATTAAAAATGACATCCCAAGCGCTGGCATTTTTATTGAGCATTCTGAATTGGGCACTGAAAGATCAGGGGCTGAGTAGAGGGTGTTCATCTGCGGCTCAAAGGCTACCGTTGGACCAGTGTGTGCCAGACGTATTAGAGAGCCAGATGGTAAAAAGGAAGCCAAAATGAAGAAATTTGGTCGCTGATCATGAATAGGCTGATGAACAACTGTGCTGAAGTAGAAACTGGCTGGTAGTTGCGCTATTATATGCATAGAGTACTAAAGGCCAGGCGCACTTTACAGAGAGGCCACAACTATGTTAAGTTGCTCACTTGACTGCTAACAAGGTTATGAGAAACCTCGGTTGTTTTGGTGCTCCTACATACTCTGTATATACGATGTCAAGGAGCCTGCAACGAGAAATTGGACTGCTCAAGGAGCCGGGCTATGCCGAAAGCACAGTACAATACATACTGACATGTCAGCGATGGAGCTGCAGTGAACAAGTGCCAAAGGTAGGAAAGATGATGCTTTCGCTGGCAAAATCTACCGTTTACAGATAGCTCTCAAACCAAGGGGCCCCACGCTTTACTTTGTCGAGTTATGCTCGGGAAGTCAAGCTGTAGCCTCTGTATTTTTAACTGACCGTTATAGTGAGCTAAATATCAAGAAGCTCATTTCTTCAAATTCAGTTTCCGAACAATTACGTTTTATTCCATACACAATACAGTTGTCTAAACATGCTCAACTTTCCTTTGCTGGAGGGCGTGACACTGAAGAGGCTTTTGCCTGAGAAGCTAAGAACAATCCTTCACCCTTTCGCAGCAGTTCCTATATCTGAGCCCTTTCTATATTAATAGTTAAAACTCTGCAGGTCTCCTATAGATCAAAATATGGAATTATCATAGTTGTAACCTGCATATTAGTTAGTTACAGCCCCATCCCTGGTTAAAACTGGCATGTTTGCTTTTCTGCTGCCGCTTGCTGGCCACTTCCCAGTTTCATTGTTCCATACAATGTATCTCGAGTGATCCTTTACTCCAATTTGGAAGTGTTTCGTAATGTTACTCGACATTATTTTCTCTGATCCCTTTAAACTAAATCAGCTTCCTGTCCTCCTCCAAAGGAAATCAGGCACTCTTCAAGGACTGCTTTCCAATATAATTGACATGAGGAAGTTTGATGTGGGTTGAACTTGATCGTGATACATTGGAGTTAATGACGAGTCCGGAAAATACTTTCTACACTTTCCCAGTGGGGTTGAATTATGCTAGATGGTCCTAGTGTCAGTTATTGACTAACAAGTGTACTAAGTCGACTGGCTGGGGATAAAATGGATGGGCGCGATGAAGACAACAGGTACTGATATCGTAAGCGGATTGGATAAAGGGTTTCATTTGCTCCATTGAGGCGGGGGAGATAGGGTCAGAATACATAGCATTGAAAAACGATAAACAAAATGCCTTGTTACACCGGAATGGCTGAGCAAGCTCAACTGAGAGATGAACTCGAGCACTTTGATGTGGGTCTGATTATCCAAGCTATCGGTAAACGCCTCAAGATAGTGGACCATGTTCTAGTCCATGATATTAATAGGACAATTGTCAAGGATTGCATGCGTCATGTTTCCGCTTCGGCTGGTTAGGATGGTCTCAATGGGAAGCGTGTTGACACGGGGTCCGATCGTCACACACGGCGACGAAAAATAGACTGGTGAGGTCAAAAAAGAAATTCGGATGAAACGGCATCTTGATGTACTCTGTTCTGGCTGTTTCCGTGGTACTGGACACAATGGTACGTGTCATATACCCCGTACAGCGTAATTGTACTTGTCTATAATGATCATCCCATGAGATATCATTTTGGGGAACTCCATTGCGGGAGACCCATAACTTTAAATACTAGTGTCATCCATAATGGGGCTAGCCTTTCCTTTATTTTATATATTTTATACAACTAAATTTATTTACTTTTTTCTTCTTTGTTCGACAGACAGTTTCAAAATGCCGCATTCTATTGTCTGTCAATCCTGTCTCTAATGATTAATGCGGCCGTTCCCCGTCGCCGGAGTTGAGCTGTATACTCCGTACTCTGTTTGTCGCCCTCCCAGAGCCCTCTGCACTCAAAAACATAGTAACTCGATCCCTTCCTGCTTTTATGTACTCAACCAATTTATTGACAATCCCAAGTCCTAGTCGCTGTCTCGTACTTACCATGGACATGGAACAGGCTCGGAAATGTTCGTCTGAACCACTAAATGGTGATGCCCGTGCCTGGATGGTTGTCGTGGGCGCATTCGCAGCTACTCTAGCACCTTTAGGCGCTGATGCAGAATTTATCAGAGTTACTATTTGAACCACTCCCTTTCCCACTTATTTCCCAGCGATATCTCATGGATCAGTTCTCTCCAAGCATCCTTGCTGTTTCACTGTGGCGCTATGAGCGGGCCCCTTTCTGACCGTCTTGGTGTCAAGGTACGTAAGACCCTGGTAGACGCTTTTATTATTTTGTGGTTACCCACGGTGCAGACGTGGTCGTTCCCGCTGGGGTCGCTCTGGTATTCTCGGTAATGGTGGCCAGTTTGAGCACAAAGCACTACCAATTGATCCTCGCCCAGGGAATTCTTGGAGGTATAGCCTGTGGGATAATCTTTACGCCAGTTGCGTCCACTGTAGGCCAGTACTTTACCACGTTGCGAGCGTAGGCGATGGGTGTTGTTGTCACTGATGCCGCTATTGGCGGCATCATCTTCCCCATCATGTTGAACCGGTTGTTGTCTGGGTCAGTTTTGGCTGGGCTGTTCGCGTGGTGGACTTCATGATGCTGGCCTTGCTCACCTATGCCGGTGTCACGACCAAAGAATTCGGTCCACGACGCCAGAAGAACCTGTTTCTGCCCCAAGCGTCCTCGCGGTAGCCCTATGTTCTTGCAAATGCGGGCTTCCTCGTCGGTCTGATGGACTCGCATGGCCCCAGCGCTGGCCCTACATCTCCGATTACAGTCTCTTACAAGACATGGACTGCCAATTGGCGTTGTACCAGGTTGCTAATTTGAATGCATCCTCCTTTTTCGGTCGTACGATTCCCAACTTTGCTGGTGACAAGGTCGGTCGCTTCAATATGTCCATCGTTGCTTATCTCACTTGTGTCGTGCCTTGCTTTTGCTGGACGGCAGCCAAATCCACTGCCGGTGCTGCCATATTCGAACACAGATTCCCCTATGGACACAAAGGCATTGCTTCTCGGCTCGTACCCGAAGCTACCCTTATCCGTATCAGGTCACTCTAAAAACAACCCTGCTTAGCCGTACCACGACTTAGGACGTATTGGATTTGAGCGTCCAGTGAGTCGTTGTAGATTACTGTAATCCTCAGAGGATGTTCTAGACAGTGTTCTCGAAGGTGTGGGAAGATATGGCGATCTGGCTTGAACCACGCCCGCCGTCTACATACTCCGTAATCCGCCACTGTTCGACCTCGAATTTCAATTCCAATTACCCATTGTTCTGCTTGCTTATACTCCTTCCCATGCCATCGACTACCAAACCAACTATCGTCCTCGTGCATGGCGCATGGCATGGCTTGTGGTGCTGAAGATTCCAAATCCCCGCACTCGAGGCTCGAGGCTATGTTGTGGAGGCAGTAGATCTACAGCTTCGTCCCCAGAGCATGGCCGCCAACCTGGGCATTGTGCCGCGTCAAGTCTGGAAGGACGACTCTTATCTTGGGAGGTTAGGCTATGTTAGATGCACGGCTGATGTCGTCAATCCAATCGCACAGCAGGACAGCATGGTGGCAGGGGCAGGTGGCCAGGAAAAATGGATAAGTCGCACTCTCGAAGGATCCGGCCATAGCCCCTTCCTTTCGTGACCACATGAGGTAGCCCCTACACTTCAGGAGTTCGTGAATGATTTTGAAGCCAAGCTCTACCAGGAGCACGAAATTATTAGAGTAGTTCGCTACCGAACTATTTTTATTTTTTTATTTTTATTTTTTATATAATTTTTAGTTTTTAGTTTGTTTGTTTGGACCAGCTTGTGGAGATGAGGGCTATACCTTACGGCAGTTTAGGATAATTACAGGCTGGAGAACAATCTGTGAGTGCACGAAATGGAGTTCATTTTCGAATATTGTGGTATCATCATTCGGATTGCTTTTTATGGATCCTTCTCTGGGGCGGGTTTTGTATTAATCGACAATTGCGCCAGGTACGCTACCTTATATCGACATCCAAACAGCCTACTGACATTGGTTTAATCTGCCCGAATTCCAGCGATATTGGAACGTATATTGGACAAGGTCTGGCGGTATGCAGCTTTAGGGTTCTGGCAGGAACCCCTATCAGCGGGGCTTTGATTGGGACCTATGGCTACCTGTCTGCCTCCAGGTTTAGTGCTGCGGCACTTCTTTCGGCACCTTGTGCCGGGATGTCGCTTGACAAAAGGCTGGTTGCTATTGTCTAAGTAACTTGCTGAGCTTCACTTCCGAAGCTGGAGAGAAATTCGTGCGCTCTTTTCGTGTCTCTACCCCTGAATAATAAAGAAGTCGTGATGGAAGTGCTGTATGACTAGATGAATCCTAGAATTATAGACCTCAAACTCCGTACTGGACGTGATGTCAGAGTCGGGCTGGGACTACACTATCTGTGGGAGTATCGTCTAAAGGAATGTAATCCTGGTTATCGATTATACGTTCCCAATTGCCGCGAGTCGATATCGTGGACAAGCCCTATCTCTACCTCTCCTGAGCAACATGACGCTCCCGTTTGGCGACAACAATATAACTGACTGCTATGTGGCGTCCTCTTGCAATTTACTATTTGTAAGCCGGGCGTACTGCCTTTTTCATCACTCTACTCGTCTTTTCATGCTATTGTTGTAGACTAACAGGCAAAAAGAGAACCAACATGCTAGTAGATTGGCAGAGATCCTTCACAACAGGTTTCAGGGGAAGGTTGATGGTAGGGCTGCAGATCACATCTTTGGTCACTAACGTGGTGAATGTAAAACGCTAGTTAAAAATGCATGTAGGGTTATGTAGGAGTAGAAGCGAGGAATTTACTGGAAATTTCCTGATGCAGCGGATATCATCAATGACTCACCCGGTGATTCGCAGTGGGAGGCAAAAAGTTCTTGACCACCCTGATACTGCCGACCCCGACCGCTCGCAATCAACCAATAATGGCCCTTATTTTGCCAGATTTGAACGTGTTTTACTAATTTAGAAGGCGGTAGTGCAGAGGTGGTAAAAGGGTGGTCGAGAACTTTTTGTATGGCGGCGTATGCAAGGATTAATGTCCAGTATACTGTACACAAAATTACATTCTTTGTTTTTGCTATGTTCGCTGTGTTGATGTGCTCCTGTCCATAGTTTCATGTCAGAACCAAGAGACCAGACCTCAAATATAAATGCATAAAGCATGCATAGACGTACAATCATAACATGTGAGCTACAGAAGATTCCGCAGATGGTGTAGATGTGCATGCAAGGAAACTGCTCGATGACCGTAGTTATATGCGAACTTTCCAGTATCTTGACTCGTCCTGTATCTACATGGCAAATTTATGAACCCTACACTTTCTCTCAAACCTGTTCTTTCTACAGAACGCGACCTTAAGATATAGAGGATAAAAAAAGCAAATACCGGATTTGCACTGTATTCTGATTCGCTGTCGCTAACTGAAAGTAGTAGCCAGTACTTTCCAATGGATTATGAAATGTAACTAACAACCAAAGAAATGGCCCGCTTCGTGATAATAAGCCGGGTAAAGAAAGTAAAGACAGGTACACGAAAATGACCTCTTGGGCTAGTTAAGCCTAGAGGATGACAAATGGATACCGAAGAAGAGAAGAGAAATGCTGGACAAAACAGAAATATGAAAGGTTGAAATGGAATTGACAGATAGGTCCAGGAATATCTGAACCAAGAAATAGCCAGAGCCAATACACACTGACAAAATGGGGTATCAAAAGGAGTAGTTTCCGGTAATCTTCGAATGGGGATTTCACCATCCTGTCTGTCCGTAGGCGTGGTATGAAATTCGAGAAGGAATGGATATCATGAAGGCGTTGAGACGATTCAAGTTGAGAAGAGAGGAATGAAAAAAAGAACTTTTTGTGGTTGTCGTAACTCGTGGCGATTGTGTCGCAATTAATTAAAGCCGGTGTCTGGCATGACGACGCTAGTGCTTTGCTCAAGACTCCGATTAGGCCATGCCCCTCAGCTTGCCCCAGCCGAGCTCCAAGCCTCGGAGGGCCTTATCCCGAGCTCGATCGCCAGTTGATCCGGCACTGCTGCTGGTGGCGGAGCTGCTGCCTGAGAAGATACGGCTGAGTGAGGAAGAGGAGGAGGAACTGGGATTGTCTTTGCAGATCATGTTCCCTGCACCACCACGGCCAACATGGTAAACGGGAGCCACGCGACGCATTTCACGTTCCAATTCCTCGTCGAAACTGAAGATGGCGCGTTCACTGCTGCTGTGGACGTTGCCCGCGCCACCACGGCCGGATGTGAAAGTACGCGGGGTACGCGAATCTAGACGGGCGAGAGAGGGAGGACCCGTCGCATTTCTCGAATCTGTGGTCTTGGTGTTCTTCAAGCTGATGACATTGCCTGCACCACCGCGAGCCGTATGGATGGCAGGGCGGGGAGTACGAGGGATAGAGGGATGAGGTTCGACGACGCGGTAATTCGTAGAAGCCGGCATTATGAAGAACAACCGTGTCGACTATTACTGTTGCTCTGATTGAAACCCTGTTATTGTTCTATCCGCGATATGCTCTCAAAATCCATCCAGTCGTTTGGTTGGTGTATGGTCCGTCAACAGTATAGAAAAAATTGGATAAGAAGACTGATAATTGACGGACGATTGCGATTAGGAGACCGGTAGATAGAGGGAGGAAAGTCGTTAGATAGTAGTGTAGAATAGTAAATTGAATATTTGAGTCAGAGAATCGTCCAGAGCAGCGGGACCAAGGTTTTTATACAAGAACCATGAAAGGTTTCGCTTTTGCCAGGTACACTCATGGCGGGACCGTGGCTCTCCTATTGGATCTGAAGTATGGGGTATACAGTGGGACCGGAGTGGATCCTGTGAATAATAATGCGCTTTTTTTAATTTTTAATTTTTAATTTTTTTAAACCCTGACAAGTGGTAACCGCCGGCGCGCGGTACGGCGTCATTTTTTGCACTGGCACCGCAATTTCTCTTAGGGCGGCGGTAGGCGAAATGGCCCTTTGACTGGCCAAGGCTCGCCCCACTGCTCCCAAACCCTAGGATCCAGTTGTCCACGCCGCTTTACTACGTAGAAACAGGGTGAACTTCCCAGATCATCTGACGTCCAAGCGCCAATGGGCGCGGTGGCGGTACGTAACGGAAACTAGTCAGAGAGCCAATCAGGAAACGCCAGGGGGCCATGAGCCTTCAAATAGGCAGGAGCGGTGGTTTCCTGGGGGTAATGGAAACTCTGCTGTGGTCATGCGCCGGATCACATTATTCTACGGACGGAGTATTGTTACTCTGTAGTAGTATGTCACGCCGAGCCCAAATAGCTAGTCTCGTGTTCGGCAAGTCCACCAGAGCATGTATTATGATTCCGGAGTAGGGGGGAAAACATGTGTCTCTTAGCAAAGCCTCCCATAATTAGGCGTGTCTGCAGGATTACATCATTGCTTGGGCCTAGCAGGTTGACCACGCGCACTTCTTGGATAGAGCCAGTGTGTCAGGGCTTTTGACCGCTTCATGTACTCCGTATACTCCGAGAGTCCTAATGATGCTTTGCCCTCCTTTGTTTGTTCTTGGCTCCCCTACTTTACTCCCAAGACAAAAATAGGGAGGGCTATTAGACACTGCCCTCTTGGCAGGCCGTAGATCTGGACTCTTGGCAGTGAGCCGTGAGCCCTAAACAATCATGCATCTTCATACTCCGTACTTCATACATAGAAACCATATTTCTGCCAAGTTATAAATCGCTCACCCTGACCATCACACCACATCTCATCATGCCGCCCCTGAGTTGAGTGCTGAAAGGGCTTTTGGACCCTTCTCCGGACGGCATATTCTTTGTTGTGAACCTCAGACCGACTTTCTCATGCTAAACCCTAAATAGAAAATTAACGATTGGGAGAGTTTCTGAGTCAGCTGGAAACAAAAAATTTTCCTCGATGACCCACTAATTTGCCACTCATCCATTGGCCAGTCATCGCCGAACCGGCACATCCGACCAATGGCGATGTTGAAGAGAAGGCGACAGCAGAATTACTTTTTTCTTCCCCGGATTTTCCACTGTTCATCAGACGCCATGAGGCATTTCCCCCCTTTTGCCTACGCTACTGCAGGCTGAACATCGTTGCTATCGTGGCTAACGAAAGAACGATGACGAGAGCGGGATTTCCGTGTTCTAGCCCAGCTGAGAAAAAGTGACAATGGCGGACATTCCACCGGGTCCGGTTGGCTGGACCGTACGGATCCCGCTTTCTCCAGTACTACTGTTACATTTGTAACGTCTTCTGGCGTCATAAATCGAGAACTTTTTTCTTCGGGGAATATCTTTTGACAGTTACGTGCTGGATTTTATTTGGCCTTCGGAGAATTCCTTGGTTTCTGATATGATGTGTCTGAGAGGTCGCCGCCTGGTGAGGTGACAGGCCGGAGATATTGCGCTGTCATGTCGACCAAGAGCATCTTTAGCTTCATTCGATTGCGTTATTTTACTCATTATTCTCATCATGCGCTGCATTACGGTTGTCGGTTCTCTCATCTGCATTGGCGCTTGGCTCGTTGCAGGCTGTTGCAACTGATCCCGAGGAAAGAAGGACACCGGGATATCCGCGTTGATACAATCAAGTGGCGGAATAACTTCAGATGTACATCACATCGCTGCGGAAAATGAGGACTTCGAATTTTACTGACTATCTCCAGCTCAGCCATGTCATGATCGGTGGTATCCTTCCGTCTCATTCTGACACAAACAGTCGTATATCGAAACAGCCATGTATCAGGATTCAGGACTCAAGACTCAAAACCCTCGAGACGCTGATGTGATTCATGGTGAATCCAGTCATTGACCGCAGTCAACTATTTTTGAGTCGCTGAGAAGCGCACGTCCCCTGCGCGTATAGCATTTACGGTCCCTTCAACTAGAGTACATGCTGCCACGGGATGATTTGTATGAAGCCATAGTGCTCCGTACCCCTGATATACTGGATAATATTTTCATGATCTCGTAGCTCCTCCAACCCTAGGTCTATTCATGCACTTAAAGCTACCGTAGATCCCAGGCCTCGTCTGTCCTCTCCAGATTCCAAGTTGCTTCAGATATCTACTGCCAACAGCCAGCGCCCAGCAGGTCAGACACTGCTATCCTTATCTACGAGTATTATTAAAGTTGCCAATTCTATCCCAACTACTCCGGAGCAGACTACGGCATACCGGTGAGCTTCCAGAACATGGCTCTATTCTGCCGGACTCCACCGCCTTCTATTCACGCCGACCTCCGCCATCGATAATCTCTTATGTCGACTACCAGTGTCCTTTACTTTTCTCTTCAAAGCGTCAAAACGTATCACAAACCGTCACACCTCACAAATAGCCAACGGGCTTGAGCTTCTGGGATTCATTTGCGCTCTTTTATTCCCTGGATCGCTGAATTGCCTGAGATCTCACGCGTAACGCGCCTTGGAGCGCTTCCGCAAAACTTGGATTGATATACCTTTGCAAAAGACAGTCAAATCGCCAACAGAACGGAGCTTTCCAAGATGCCAAAATATAAGTCTTCCCTTCCTGGTTAACGCAAGTTCGTATCGAACTAACTTCTATGCACTCTTCTGTAGGTACTCCAGCTCTGATAGATTTCCGTCGACGACCGTTACTGATCGATGCGACTCGGCTCACAATAGGCGATTACTGTGATGTCTACCTTACGCACGATTCGATGAGCGTGCGGAAGGCGCATAATTCAGGTCGGAACCATCTGCGGAATGTGTTGGAATATTATCAGCGTATGCTAGATCCCACCCGGACATGACGAACACGAGCTTATAAGATGTGGACAGAGATCGGGCAAGAAAAGGCTCAGTCGGTGATTGATTCGATTACATCGTCATATGCAGCTGAAGGGCAGGCTGTTCCTAACCCTGCTATGGTTCCGCCAGGAGCTTTTCCTCCGCCATATGGATTCCCTGGTTAGTTTAATGTCGAAGGATACCCCCTGGTTGGGGGTACAGAAAGGATTGTAAAGCTGATGCAGGGGCTTCCTTGTCAGGTCGTCCAGGTCAAATGCCACCACCTCCGTTTGGAATGCCTCCGCCAGGTGCGCCAGGAGCTCCCGGGGCGCCAAGCATGCCTCTTCGTATGCCCCTCAGTTCTCCCCTCTTCCAGGATAAAAACGCTAATAATCTCGCAGCGCCTGGTGGTCGGGGTCTCCCCTTCCCTCCCCCATTCCCTGCAGCATCTGGCCCCGGAAATATTCCTCCTCCGCCTCTTCCCGGAATGCCACCACCGCCCGGTGGCCAAGGCCTCCCGCCGCCGCCGCCTGGTAGCTTCCCTCCAAACTTCCCATTGCCCCCTGGTGCGCCAGGTTTCCCACCTATCCCGCCACCAGGTGGCCAGCCCGCTGGTTTCAGTCCGAGCCCAGGTCCCGGCACTCCGGCCGGCATGGCTGGACCCCCAGGGCCGGACGGGCTGAGTGGGCCGCCGGCGCTGCCGCTAGCATTTGCGGGTGCGCCTCCTGGAGCTCCTTTGTCGGGTCCTCCCGGGCCGCCTCCTGGTCTAGGGGATGGCCGGTGATAGAAAAGCAACATCAGTTTGAATTAGGGTTATTTGATCTGTCTCTCTACTGCTCGTGTTTTCTCATCATATACCTAGTCTCGTTTCTCTGTTAGTCCTGGAGCATGCATGATGGCAGCAATAATAGATATTCCGGGATTTTTGCATGATCATGGTCATGAAGGCATTGTCTCTTTGTAAGTATGTAGAACTCGGCGTTAAAAGGGGCCGACAAATCCAGCACTCAGTCAAAGATCCCACGTTTCTAACGCTTTTAACGTGCCTAGTGAGCTAATACCGCGATTATGAGAGCTTTCCTAATATTCTAGAGAATCTTTCGGGGATTAGAGCGGGGTCGGTCCTTGATTTATAACTTGTTTGCGGACTATCACAAGCTGCTATTAACGCCTTCTCTCGAGCATTTTGATAAATCTGCGTTCCTCGAGTTAGCAAGGTCTGGGTGGAGGATGGCTGTCACTCAAACCCTCTTTTGCTCCCTATCTCTCGCTTCACCGGTATACAACATATTTATTTCCATCCAACAGTGCACCGGACCTGCCCGCTTAGAGACAAACCAATCCTAGTCGTCTCTTCAGACCTTATATCCAAAATGGACTCAACCAAGGTACAGGGATCACTGTCAAGTCTGCCTGGTTTTCCTCTTGGCCATATCCCGCCTGACTGTTGACGACTTGCCTGGCCTTTTGAAATGACTTTGGCCTTTTTGTCGCGCTGCTCAGGCTGCTGCTGAACCATTAACGCCTGGGCGTTACATTGCAGGTTGAGATGATATTTAACGGTGCAGCAATGATCTTTCAGTCATGGCTAGGTGGATCTCATAGTAACCCTGGAATGCTTTATCCAGTTGCCATCTGGCATCCTCAGGGAAAGTCAGCAGGAATTTTATATCTGACAGAACATCGCCGCCGTGAATGGCTATGTTTCTGACATGTATGAAGCCGGAGTTACAAGCAACGGTGCCCGATTATCCAAAACCAAGGTTATGGCTGTTTCTATAGGCCTCCAGTGCTGGCTGATGGGATTGAATGACTTGCTCATATTGTATGATCAGGGGGAGTGCTGGCCCATGGTTGCTCTAAGACAACTTATTATCACTTTCTTACACGTCGTTTTCTGATTGCGAAAGCTTTTGATACACATCTCCGAGAAACGAAACACCTTCGTTCTTGCTGATTATCTTCATGTCTTCAACCATGTCTGTTTGTTCTGGTTCATATAAACACTCAAAATCTGTTGAAAAAGATGGACAGGAAGATACCGCTAAACAACAAAAGGAGGATGGCCGCTTTTAAGCGGTCATAACGAGTCAGTAACAGCAACAGTAGCATGGCTCGCTTCGGCAGCGAGTTACAGGCGAAGACGGATCCCGTTGTTGTTGGACGGGGCTTGGACGCTGTGCAGCATGCAGTGGATGTCCAGATGGCTGGGTTTCTGCTAAGAAGGTTGTGGTTCCATTCCCTTAGTTTGTATACATCGCTGGCCAGAGTAATTACGTACTCGAGGATTCATCACGAAGAACAGGTATCTATAAATACACGAGTGCTGCCTGAGGAACTAGGCAGCAACAACATCCGCGCGAAGACCGTCTCGGCCGGGGCTAAACCCAACACAGCAATGCGGGGACAATCTCGCGAGTCGACTATAAAAGCTCGTCGGGTCACGAAACGCCTGTTTGATCTTCTTCTTTCTTTCCTCTCATTTTTGCTCTCTGCTGGTCACCATGAAATGCTCGATGTTTGTTCTTGCTAAATTTGGCTAACCTGTTGACTGGATGCGTTTGCTCGTGGTCTACTCCATACATATGGCTCCATAAACACTAACATACTGACTCCCTTCTGGGCAGAAACAGCCTCTCCCGCCCCTCCTGACTCCGTTCCTCTCCCATTAGTGACAGATCGAAAAAAAGATATGGTATAACCAGCGCTGGAAACAACATAAAACCCCATTGACACCACCCCGAATGCTTATCTACTCTGTCTTGTACGACACCAGCCGTGCCTTGATCTCCTCTTCCGACTCGTTCGTGTCCAACTGCCTCAGCACACCACTGCCGATTTCATAGATCAGACCGTGAATCTGCAGCCCACGTTCCTCTATAGCCTCCAGCACGACACTCTTCTGCTTCAGTACCTTGCAACCCTCGTACACGTTCAGTTCCGCCATCTTGATGTTAGCCTCCTCGGGCGAGAGCGATTGCAGGAGCTTCAGGTTCTGCTGGCGGATTTGGCGCAGGGGCAGCAACCAAGGGTCGAGGATGCCTAGCTGCTTGTTGCCCATCGCCGCGGCGACTCCTCCACAGCCAGTGTGACCGCTGACAACAATGTGCTTGACGCGCAGATGACGGACGGCGTATTCGATAACCGCGGACGAGCTCAGGTCGGCTGCGTGCAAGATGTTGGCGATGTTACGGTGGACAAAGACGTCTCCGGGCTTCAGGCCCAGGATGGTCGTCTCGGGGCACCGGGAATCGGAGCAGCCGATCCACAGGATCTCGGGGCGCTGGCCGACGGCGAGGGTAGCCAAAAGCTCAGGCTCCTCCTTGCTGGTCTTGGCTGCCCATTCCTTGTTGTGGCTCAGGGCTGTGGTGAATCGGTCTGACAAACTGGCATTAGTACCTGGCGAGGATAGTGGTGTGGAGGTCGACAAAGTGCGATTTTTCGAGGTTAGAGCGGGTGGTGGGGTGAGAGTCACAACGGTTGGCTGGTGACCAGGAACCTTTCGCATTGTAGCCAAGAAGTGCGAAAGATTACTGGGCCTTGAAGACAACCGTGTGACGCTCATCTTGGGGGTTGAAGAGGAAAAGAGGGGGTTCGTTTGGCAGACAGAAGGTAAGTGGTGGGAGAGGAGCCGCCGCGACAGCAGGAAAAAAAA